>CM068719.1:27250885-27547610 GCA_035079005.1 Fraxinus americana | reverse complement strand
TCAACGCGTTAAACAATATGCATAGGCGGACCCCGGGGGGGGGGGGTCCGGGGGGCAGGTGCCCCCAACTTTTGAGATTTTTTTTTTTAAATCACATTTGGTATCGATTGAAATTTAAATTTTAATCTAAATCAAAGTTAACAATTAATTTTAATAACATATTTAATGAAATCCATAAGTAGGGCTGTCCGTGGGTCGGTTCGGTTCAGTTCTGAAGAGACCCGAACCGACCCAAAACTTTCGGGTATTTCATAAATGGACCCATCGGGTCCAAATATAATTATGGAACCGTTCGGGTTCGGTTCCGTTCGGTTCGGATCGGTTCGGTTCGGTTCGGTTCCGTACCATAATCAATTTTTTTAATATTTACAGCAACACTACATAAATACAACTAATGACATTTCATTCGTAACTCTTACAAATTAACGTAGCACAATTCAAAAACATATAAATAACTAGCCGTCCAATAAGATTAATTCAATGCATACAAATACCAAAAAGTAGATGTTAATATTACAGCAAAACTATATAAAGTATATTCATTTGTTTCAAATTAAAATGGACTAATGGGTTTTAAAGATGATTTTGGCTTTAAAATTAAAATTATGAAATAATCTGATTTATTTAATTAATTTGCTAATTTGTATAGAAAAAATAAAATAATTTAATTAATTCAATATAAAAAATAAAAAATTTATTTAGTTTCGGTTCTTATTCGATTCTTCGGTTCTTGGTCTAGACCCGAGATCCGACCCAAACCCGTCGGTTATCGATTCGGGTACCCGTTCGGGTATTTAATTTATGAAGAACCGCTCGATTCGGTTCGATCCGATTCGGTTCGAGACTTTTGGACACCCCTATCCATAAGTGTTTAATTTTTATCAAAATTTAATAAAAATTTGATTTTAATCTCTACCAAATAGGGGCAAAATCAAAATAAATTTTAATTTCGAAATATACTAATTTTAAAAATTTTTCGACGATCGTACGTTAATCGAATCTACAAATTGCTTATATTATTTCGAAACTTATTTCAAGAACTACATTATGGATATATCGAATAGTTCAAACATATATCGAAAATAGTTAAAAATACATTAAACGTAAGCCTTTAAAAAGACGGCTAACTCGTATTTTTTTTAAAAAAAAATCAATTATTTCATTAACATTTATTATTTTTGCGATACAAATTTTTCAATGTAATTTTCATCATTTTATTAGGAAATTTTCAAAAAATTTCGAAATTTTACATCCGAAAAAGTTATATCCCATGTAAATTTTCATATGTAAAATTACATGGGGTATGCTTTTTTTGGACGTAAATTTCGATCGTAAAATTTCTCTCAACTTCTTTGCATGTTCGATTGTGTTCCCCAACGTTAAAGGTCTGCGTCCGCCTCTGACAATATGCATGCTAAATGTTTAGTCTAAATGATTTGAAAAATATGAAGATATGACTCAAAAAATGTTATGAAGTACTCGAAAGATTTTATGTCATTCCGATCTACATATATATAGGGTTTCTTTGTAGGGTTTGTCATTCATATCACTAGAGAGGATTCTAGTTGAAAGTTGCACCCTATTTCTTTATTGAGCCTCAAGGAAATTCATAGTACCTAAAGCTGCTGGCTTTTCCAGATTCAATGGAAGTATTTGTGAGACTCTGTACGGTGTAGTTTTGCTATTAAAAAGTAAAAAAATTAACTTCAACCAAATTATGTAAAATTAATGCGGATTAGTTTTTTTTTTTATATAACCGTGGATGTTCGGGCCAGTTTACGCGCACATCGATTAATCCTACGGGGTCCTGAAATTTACGAGCGGACACTCACCTCAGTGATCCTGAAGAGATTCAAACTGATAACCATTGTGGAGCAAATCCAAATCCTGATTAATTGAACAATCCCTCACGATTAAAGGATTAGTAGTTCTTTGAACTTAAATAAAGATATAATTCTGCAGATATTCACTGAAATCAAGAACAAAAGAATATAGATAATTAAGAGAAAATTATGAGCCAAGCGATTGTTTCTAGGCGATTCTGGAATATACTGTTGACCAAGATTTTTATATCTGAATAGTAGAGCAGAAGATTTTAAAAGACTGTCTCTCCACTGTTTCTCTTTTGTCCATTTGGCATTTGTAATTTGAAGTCTGCTGCATGTACAGAAGCATGGCTACGCTGCCAGACACTCACAACATAGGGGGGTGGGTGGGATTTTTGGCCATTTTTTATTCAGCGTGGAACCCACCATGTGAGTATCTGGATTCATCTGGTAGATGAATAGATCTGTACAACAAGAATAATTCTTTTAATTTAACTAAAAGAGGTATCTTTTCATTTGTTATTATCAACATCTTTGCCAAAAGTAAACGCTCTGATTTCGATCTACGAGCGGTAGAAGTAAAGAATAAATGGGCTGAAAGTACTCGACGTGATTAAAGAACGATAAAAGTTAACCCTACAACTGAATAAGGTTTAACAGTTTGAGAGCCTAAAGACTAGGATAAGTATAGATACTCTGTAACACTGACTTGATAAAATTCATAGATAGTTTGTTAACAAGAATCTCTATATGTAGAAAGATAAGATTTAACTTTATTGAAGTCAAATACGCGGGTTCCCATTTTCTATCACTGTATATATTTACATTTTGTTAATACAACATTCTCCGAACTATAGAAATACAAAAGAATAGTTTCAAAGTTTGTACCGTAATATATAAATTGTTTTCCTTTTCAAAACTATTTACATACACTTAATTCATAATGTAATTAATTATAGTAAGATCAGCGTACCAATGATCACGATATTCTTTGCAATATTTCTCACTGATTACAATACTTTAAAACGTTTTTCACTGGCCATTTAACTTATCAAAATGTTACACCATGGTCACTCCGTCATTAAGCATTAAAAAGTAGATTGAATGGGTGATGTGGATAACGAATATTCAAACGTGACACCTTTGAACATTGGACATTTTGTCAGTCAACAAAGTTCAATGGTTTGTCAGAAAAGTTGTGAAAAGTACAGTTGTCAATAGAAAACATAGTTAAGAGTAGGGATAATTACAGCAATGATTCCAAACGTTTTTCTTTTTCGCAAACATCACATTAATTTTCATTTGATGCCACCCACTATTTCAAACCTACCCAAAGTTTCAAACCTATCATTTTGTAACAACATACGGACAAATGGTTGGATTCCATCTGTTGGACGTTAATTGACAAAAAAAAAAAATGTATTTTGACCAAATTTAAAATGGCAAAATGGTAAATTTGTTATTATCCCACAAAATAATAATAAAAAAAAAAAGAACATGAAACTGTTTATCTTCCACCCCTCACCAAAACCAAATCAACCCAGCCCGTTGTCGTCACCACCACTCGTCATCATCACTGTAATGAAATCGAATAATTGCAATTTTTACTCCATTGGCTCCAAAGAATTTGTGATTGCCAACAGTTCCCTTTTCTTACAGTTTACGACAAAGTCCTATTGCATTTCATCGTAGATCTCGCGAAGGAAGTAGCTTCCTCTCCTCTCCTCCGACGCATCGAATGAGGGATATGGAAAATCCCTTTTGTAGAGCACGCCATTCTAGAGCACAAAATGGGCCGCCCTTCTTCTAAGTTTGTGAGCATTTTCTTTGTCATCGGAAAGGACCTGATTTTTTAGGAAATCGCTATAGGTTGTATACATGCAGGCGTTCCTCCTATTCACATTACCTCTTTCCTATTGGCAGTGAAGGGCTGAGATGTGTTCAATTGGCACAAGCGTTAGTAGCACCAAGTCCTTGCTACTAGCCAGCTTGGATAAGGCATTGACGTGGACGTTTTCCAAGCACAGGATTTGAGTTAACTCGAATTTTTCGAAGGATGGGAGCAGACTCATTACCAATTTGAGGTATGTGACCATGCCTTTATCCTTTGCCGTGAAGTTGCTATTAACTTGAGTAATTATTAATTGGGAATCACTATTGATGAGCATCATTTTCACTTGCATTTCATTCGCTAACCTAAGGCCGGCTAGTAGCACCTCATATTCATCCGTGTTGTTGGTAGATTTGAATCCTAACCTCACTGCGTAGTTTCGCTTATGTCCATCGGGGCTAACTGCTACTATCCTAGCTCCTGAGCTTGTTTCCCCGGATGAACCATCCACAAACAAGCTCCATGTGGGAGGTTCCGCGAGTTCCATTATTTCCTCCATTTTCGAGACGTTTGCAAATTCTGTCACAAAGTCCACGATGGCTTGGCATTTGATAGAAGTTCTTGTTTTGAATGCAATATCAAACTCGCTAAGCTCTACTGCCCATTTCAGTAACCTTCCCGAAGCGTCGAGTTTCTGAAGTACTTGCTTGAGCGGGAAGTTGGTTAACACAAGTATTGTATAAGCTTGGAAGTACGGTCTCAATTTTTTGGACGCGGTGATCAATGCTAGAGCTAACTTCTCTATGTCGGGGTAGCGAATTTCTGCTGCCAAGAATGCCTTACTCAAGTTAACCTTTTTCTCTTATAAGAACCACGCAAATGGCTTCCTTTGAAATGCAGGGCCTCTTCGGCCTCGGGCTTTGCCTAGGAACTTTTCAGCTTCTGGAAGGCCTCTTCACACTCCTCCATCCATTGGAATTTCTTATCCCCTTTTAAGATCTTAAAGAAATGGAAGCATTTGTCTGTGGCCTTCGAGATGAAATGGTTTAAAATCGCTACACGCCATGTTAATCTTTGCACCTCATTTTGTTTTTTAGTGGACCTCATATCGATCGAAACCTGAATTTTTTCTGGATTAGCCTTTATACCCCTCTGGTTGACCATGTATCTTAAGGAGTTCAACCGTATCATGTATCTCCGTAGAATATGGAAGGTTTCGTCTAAGTGTATTACATAGACATTTGCCTTCAAGCTCTTCACGAGCATGTTATCCACGTAGACCTCCATTGTTCTGCCATTGAGGTCGACAAATATTTTGTTAATGAGTCTCTGATAGGTGGTCTCGATATTTTTCAATCCAAATGGCATCATTTTGTAATAATAAAGGCATCTATCAGTGATGACAGAGGTATTTTCTTCGTCCGCTGGTTGTATGGGAATTTGAATATAGCCCGAGTAAGCATCCATAAAGCTCAAATGTTCGTGCCTAGTGGTAGAGTACACAAGTTGATCTATCCTTGGAAGAGGAAAACTGTCTTTAGGACAAGCTTGGTTGATGTTGAAAAAGTTGATGCACACCCTCCATTTACCATTGTACTTCTTTACCAAAATTGGGTTGGAAACCCATTTTAGGTAAGTAACCTCCATGATGAAACCATTTTCTATCAGCTTTCGCACTTCTTCTTTCAAGACCTTATACCCATAGTTATTAGATCTGACCAGGACATCTGCTAGACAAGGTACAGGGTCTCGGGTTATTGGTTGGACCGGTAGGTCAATGATTGGACCGATGTGTCATTGCATAAAAATCTATAAAAAAATTGAAGTATAAAAAAATATTAGGCAAAATTATTTTTCACTAATTATTTATGTCTATAAAATAAAGCAAAATATTTAACCAAAGTTTTTGTAAAAATAATTTTAGAAAACATATATATGATTCATTGGATACATATAATTTATTACACATAAAAATTTTGAAGTATTCTACAATTCCAATGGTGAGGAACTAATTGTTTAACTTAGAGGTCCAGTGTTCAATTCCTTGGACCCCCAAAATTTTAAAAGGTAATTTTGAATACCGATAAACCAGCCGGGTTAACTCGGTAAAAATCGCCGATTAACTAGGTTAAAGCCAGTTTTTTGACCGAGTCATGTGCATTCCTATTAAATTAATCTACCCTACCCAGGTAAGGGCTCGGGTAACTGATTTTTATGCCCAATCGGTCAGTCCAGACTTGATTTTATAACTATGTTCATACATTTCTGGGTTGAGAGCTCATCTCTTCTATCTATGCTGGACAATCGTAGGATCAATTTCAGGTGGTCGCAATTGACTTTGGGGTCAATGTCTATACAAGAAATCCTTGAGTCTTTCTTTTGCCTCCAGTGATAGTCCTTTTTCCCACCTGTAATGCCTTGGTGGGGTCCTGAGGGTCTTGAGGGTCCACTGAAAAACTTTCTAGCTCTTTTAATAGGGTTGTTTAGGATTCAGATTCGATAACACGAGGGTCCGTTCATCAAGCATGACCCCCTACTTGAGGGTGTCCATCATCTTGACGTCTTCTTATCCGAAATTTTGTCCTCCCGTGGCATCTATCATGTCAACGTCCATTAACACCATATTGACGTCCTTGGGTTCAGCCTTCCTTATCAAGTTCGGGTAGCATTCCTGCACTCCTCTTTGGTCACCCTTAACCGTGGCAAACCCACGCTCAGTAGGGAATTTCAGCACATGTGGTGAATGGAGGTGACGACCTATAAATCTTTTAAGGTAGGTCTACCTAATGGTAGGCCGATCTATTATCTACTGCCAAAAATTCCATGAAATTTAGAGCTGTCTGAGGTAGTTCTCCCATTTCCACCACTGTAAATGTTATTTTTCCCCTTAAGATGATGTCGTCGCCAGTGAAACCATACAAGGGAGTGGTGATGTGAGTCAATTCATGATCGACGATCATTTTATCAAAAGTGGAACCAAAGAGGATGTTGAGAGAACTGCCATTACCCACTGGCATCTGTTTCATCCTATTACAAGCTACACTTGCCCTGACCACAAGGGCGTCATAATGGGAGAAATGTACACCTTCAGCATCCTCCTCGGTGAAAGTGATGTGTGGTTGCCTTCTTCGAAAAATTCTACACACTATGTAGTTAGCCATTGGGGGTCCTTGGCCTCTCTAGCATAGTTCATTTGGGAATTCCTTGTGTTGCCCCTAACGTAGGGTCCTCCAAAAATCGTGTCAATTTCGTGGATATGAGCATCTTCTATGTTGGTCGGGGGGCCTTACATTGTCACTATCATTCTCTAAGTCTCTCTCTCTATTACGCTTCCTTATTCGCCGCGAGGATAACTCATGATGGAGGGGTCTAGTCTCTTCAAGCCTAGGTCTTTGGCCCTGCCTAGGTGGGGGCAAGTACATAAGAGGATGGTGATCACCTCTTTGGTCTTTCGATGATTATCCTGCCTAGGGTGTTGGATTATATATCTCTATAATCTGTTGTGTCATTACTGTAGGAATGATGGCAAATGCAATATTGAGGAGAGCTCGGTCTATTTCTAGGTTCTGAACCCCGCCATCGATCTTTTTCTCTCTGGGAGTCCAGTTGTCCAGACCCAGCCTGTCGCATGTTAATGTCAGGGGTTATATCTTCGTAAGCCAGTGTAGGTACCATGTTTAATGTAGTCGTGGCAAGTGCTTGCCTGGAGTTGGGAATGGCTTCATGACTAGCCTGGTTTTATTAAAGTTCCATTAGAGGAGAGGTGGGTCCTCTCCTATGCTGTCTCTAAGGAGTAGAAGACCCTTATTAGCTCTAATTCGGTGATTGATTAACTTCTCGTTGATGATTTCACGTCTCATCATTTCATGCAGGGCATTGTAGCTAGTGAGGTCTTGATTCTTCACATCTCTCCAGAAGTGGGTGTTCATGTTTAGCCCATCCCTCAAAGCAGACAACGCCTCCCGATCAATGATTTACACACAATAAGTCATCTTATCGGTAAAGCGGGCTAAGAAACTTTTCAACATCTCCCCAGGCTGTTGCCTCATGCCCTGAAGATGTTGAATATGAGTCTCTCCTTCTTTACTTACTACGAACCATTTCAGGAATGTACTTTTAAATTCTGGCCAACTTCTAGTACTCCTTAGGGTAATTTACTGTACCAAATTTCAGCCACTTCACTTAAAATCAAATGGATGCCCTACATTTGAAGACGGGGAAGGCTCCTCTTGGGCTTATGTGCGTTTTGTAGCTGTTCAAATGCTTAGTCGGGTCACCAACAGTTGAGTTCTCCCGGATTTTTCTTTTTACTTATACCAAGGTGCACTAGATTTTTGAACATTATACCCCAAAATTATCTCACGTTAAAATTTCATTTCCTATGCGCTTCTTCTTTCCTTTAATGGATAATCGAAATTCAAGTTTAAATGATTTTATAAATATTTTACAAATTCATAGTTTTAATGCAATACAATACAAAAAATATATATTTTTAATTCAATATTTTATAAGAATTCAAATTTATCGTTGTTTTCAAAGTGGCTGGTCATCAAGAATCACGATCCTTAAGAATTACTAAAATAATAATAATTTATCATATTTCCACCTTTATAAATTGATCTTGAACTTCAGAATGGATTTTTGTTTGTTGCCTTATTTAATAGATTTTTTTATATCATTAGATTATAACAACGACAAGTGATTTCATACTCTATGTTTGTCTATTTTCAATTTGATAAGTAGTTTCATACTTATTTTATAATTTCTTTCAATATAAGAATCGGATCAGACCGAATTGAAATCAGTTGGTTTGATTCTATAGATGGATATGGAACCAATGATTTCATTTCTAAAATTTTCACTGGTACTCAATACAGTTCCGATTAGAACTGGATCAATCTAGACCGCCCTTACTCCAACATGCGAGTCTGTCCAATATTGTTGTAACCAGGACCTATTTCACCCATTATTGCTGCTGTATTGCGCCGACAATTAATTTTTATAATCTTTGATATAAATCATGCATTACTCAGGAAAGTCCGAAGAATGACTACCTTGCAGACTATACTCTCTAATAGTTATATGACATAGCCATGGACCTGCCTTATTGGTCATGCATGGGTTATATTTACTCCAAAAGTTTGTGGTTGAGAACGGTGGATGTTCACTCACATCCAAGCACAAGTGGCATGCTAATCTTTCTAAGATAGTCGATGTGCATGTTTATAGTTGGAATGTATTGTACAATAATAAATAATGTTAATGTTTGTTGTAGAAAGTATGGCTTTTCAAAATGATTGTGTTTGATTAATGATTTCGGTTAAATTTATGCAATATTGATTGTGAATGCATATGCACATGTGCATAAAGAATGTCATGATTTGATTTCTTTCCTTGATAATCATTTCTTGCAACCTAATGCACAATAGAGCTAGAAATACTATTACCATTAGATATAATTATATTTGGCTCGTGTTTATAAATTTTTTATAAAATACTAAGTAATTTTTTATCACATATTTTGAAGGATCGACAAGTATTATTCACATAACCACTACTCATAAAATGATTGTTTAACGAGAATGATATGATTCCACTTGTGCAAAGACTAAGCAAGAAATTGAAAACATGTTTGATGAAGATTTTATTGAATTCTTTGTCCATGTTTAGTTTAGCTAAATATTAAATTTTTATTAGATTTTAATAGAAACCGATGAAATATTTGATTAAAAATTTGATGATTCCATAAAATGTACTGTTGAAAATTTTGATAAAATGGTTACCAAACGAGGACTTCAATCAATTTTTATCAAATTTATTAAAAATTTAATTTTTATCTAAATTAAAGGGGAGTTTAGTTCAATGTATCATATACCTGGTACATTTCATTCAAAGACAACTTTAGCTAATATTTGTCCAATTTTCATTAAAAAAATACTGTCGTTGACAGTATAAACACAACGGACTATGTCAAACAAATCAAAAAGGCCAAAAAAAAGTTTTAAAAAATTGGTCAAGTCAATGGTCAAAATATTGTTCTTCTACCTATGATCACAACCACAAGATGAACACCAACAGCTGCAAGATGAACCAAATTTCTGATGTGATTCTGATTCTGAAACCAACAGCATCATTTGAGGATATATCTGATTCTGAAAAAGCTTGAAAATTGAAATTAGGGTTTGAACCATAAAGAGCTTGTACGCCCTTTATATCATCAATCTTCAAATCTAACTTCTGCTGTCTAGGTTTCAAGCTTGGATACATAACTGCATCTTTAACACTTGTGTGTGCCAATCCCAACAAGTGACCTATTTCATGTAAAGCCACCGATTCCAAATCTACGGCCACGTCTGACTTTTCCGTTTTAAAGTCCACAGCCCATGTCTCGGCGGAGTCAAGGTGGAACCGCCCACTCTCCGGCGAAAATGCATGCGCTAATACCCCGAGTACACCGTCAAACGCCTCTCCATCACCATGATCACCACTGTAAAACCCGATTTTGATATCTGCAAACCCGTAATCGTTTGTTTCTACGAACGTAACCGGAATTACGGCTGCCCAATGGCCAAAAGCGCGTTTAAAGACCTCCCTTATGTCTTGCATGCTTAAGTAATTGATAAAATTGCTTGGTGAAAATGCGTACGTAAGTGTCATCGGTATACTTCGATCCCATCTCGGCCGGTCGGTGAAATATTCGAACCGTTGCATGGCACCCAACTTTTCCGGTGGCTGGTCTGGCACACCACACCGTGGCAACATAATCTCCGACAATGTACCTGAATCTAGCTTTCCCGTAATTGGAAGGCCTAGTTTTGATTGATATCTTGTTATGGCATTTTCGAGGTTGGCATCGAATATATCGGTAGCATTCATTTCTTCTGCCATCAAATAACCAAAATGATTGAAATATTTCTTGAGTTGAGAAATTCCATCAATGAAACTCCCTTTTGTCACATCCTGGAATTTTTGGAATTCATGCCAATTGTATCTATGATTTTTCGGGTTTACGGTATAAGTAGGTGTTATTCTAGCATGGATATAGGGTGGAAAGGAGAGGAAAAGTAGTAAGAAACAAGAGAAGATTGGTAACATGTTGGCTTCTTATGAATATGCATGAAAATGTTAGAATTGGGGTATTAAAATAGGGAACCTTTATTACAAAGAAATGGTGATCAATTTCCAGAAAATGAAATGTAACGAATTTATGTTGACTTATGATGGAGCAAAATTGGAATTAGAATTGGAATTTGACTTGTTTTGATTTTTAAAGCAATTAAAAGGTAGACGAATTTGATATGAATTTTGGTTGGGACTCATTTTCATGGGGTAGACTCTGATTATTTTTTTTAGCCCCTGTTTGACACATATTCTTTTAAAACTTATTTTCAATCACACATTTTTCAATAAAATAATACTTTTCATCACATTAATAATTTTTTCTTATTTTTTAACTACATATTTCCTATCATATCACTATTTAAAATACATTATTTCCTCAATAATATTCATCAAACACCCCCTTAGCATATATTCGGTTAACGGTTGGAATATCACAATCTTGAATTTTATCAATCTAGTAGCTAGAATAGGTCAAATATATCCAATTAAATGTACTAATTAATAGACAATTGAAGTATTCAGATAATAAGGGTCTGTTTGATAGGCAAATGTGGAAATGAATTCCAATTCCATATTAGTTGAAAAATAAAAACCCACTTAACTAATAGGAATTCGTTTTTCATGAAAACAAAGAAAATGCAACTTAAAGTGGTTGTATATTGACATTCGATTTTCATTTTCACGTTACAATCAAACGGTCAAAATAAAATTCGTTTTTTCTCGAATGTGACATTTTCCATGGAAAAGTTTGCAATCAAATGAGGCCTAACAACAAATTAAATTCTAGCCACGGATGGTCAATTTTGAACAAACCTAATTAAGGTGGCTACTAATGTCAAACATATATACTAATTCGAGTTTGATTTGTTCTTTGCTTAATTTTTGTTTTTGTTTTTGTTTTTTTGGGTTAGGTTCTGTTATTGTTGTTGGTGTCAGAAGCAAAGCAAAGCAAGAGATATTTCAGATGTGACAGAAGTTCGGTTATGGACTTGTTTCAGTTTCAAGTTAAGAATGAGTGTCTGTTTGAAGCAACCGATTTGAGTTCGTTAAGTCCTATCATTGTTTTGCGGTTGCAATCGCTTTTGGTGGGGGCCTACCTTCTTCTATTTTTTCAACCCAATTAAACAAACTACAGTAAAACCTTTTTATAATTCTACTTTTTAACTTAATTAACCTTATTGCAAATAATATAGGTGTACAATTATATGCCCTATATTAATATAATTAATTAATAAGGCATGTCAAATTTAAGGTATATGCATTGAGAAAAGAGATGGATATAATTTTCAAAAATAGTGTAATCATGTAGTATTGAAAATAGTAATCTAAATTTTTTTAAATTTTATATTCTATTTAAATCTTGTTCTAATGTAAATTCTATATATACATTTTTATAATATAACACATGCAATATTCAACCAATTCAAGTGATACATTTCCCTCTTCCTCTAGCAAATCAATCATGCCAACCAAAGTTAATAAACAAACTCAATTGACCGAAAGTACCCGTGTTAAACTGTGCAAAATGGATGAATCGAACCTCAACTAAAAGCAAAAAGATATTGTGAAGTGGTTAGATGATACTCATGGTCTTAAGGTATTACAAACAGTAATATCTAAGATACTCAAATTATCAACCCACCTCCTTCAACGTTCAAATATGGTGAAGTACCCTGAAATGGAGTATGTCCTCTATGAATGGGTCGTATGACATTAAGAGCACGTCAATATGAGTTGTGAATGTTATAATTGTTGTTCAAAATTAAATTTGAATCTAATGAAATGTGATAAACTAGACCAAAATCAGATGAATTAGTTTTGGAATTAAAATTGATAATTTGAGTTTTCCTCATGCGTACACAGGTACATGGCTTGAGCATGCAAAAACAGAAGCAAAAATGCTATACTATGCGTATGCATAAGCCAAAAAAAAGTCGTTAGGCTAGTTTTCCTGGTTTGATTCTTGACGGCTTTTTATGAAAATACTCAACTTTTCATGTTAGTATTGCACTATTTCGTGGATGGTAAATTGAAATCTATAAATAGGTGATAGATTTTAATTACAAACATAACAATTCAACAATCAAAACCATATTCTACTGCTTTTAAATCCAATTCATTACATATTCATTCCAAATGTTCTTCAAGTTTTGGAAGATAAATAAAAGTGCTTAAGTATTTTCTTCTTTAAGGCTTGATCAATCCTACAAATCATTTGTCAAGAGTCTCTTTAAGCACCAACTAAATTCTAAAGAAGGCAAATATCATTTGAGGACAATGATTTTGTGTTTGAGCCTTTCTACCATATTTAGCGTTCTTGATTCTTTCTTTTTGTTGTCATCATTAATCCCTTGAAGGATAATATTTCAGCAATCTCAAACGATATTCTGCAATGGAAATAAAATTACTATAACGACAATAAAATTGGTGAATAAAGATTACATTCGTTTGGACCGTTTTGATGGGACAAATTTTACAAGGTGACAAGACAAGTTAAAATTTCTTCTAATGGAATTGAAGATCTACTAATTCTTGATCCCAAATTGGCACCACTTACAAAACCAACGGATGAAGATCGAAGATGTAAGGATGGAAAGACAAAAGGCGTCAAGAGGATGAACCATATGCAGCGATCATATTCTCAATACTTTATCCGACCAGTTGTATGATCTTTACACCAACACATCTTCAACAAAAGACATTTGAGATGCGTTGGAAAACAAATATAAAGCCGAAGAAGAAAGTACAAAGAAGTTTTTCATATCGAGGTATTTTGATTTTAAATTCCTTGAAAATATTTCCCTTCTTCTGCAAATGTATGAATTGCAAATTCTTGTCAACAAGTTAAATGCGGTCAAAATTAAATTTTCAGAATCTTTTTCCAAGTGGGAGCAATCTTGTGAAACTCCCAAAAACTTGAAAATGATATCATAAGAAGACCATGCATAGTTCCAAAGATTACTCTTTGGAACAAGTGCAAAAATTTCGAATTGAGGTAGAGTTAAAGAGCCGAGATAAGAATGAAAATTCTTATGAAGGCACTTTAAAGGCTAATGTTATGGAGAAGACCGAACCTTCAAACAAATTCAACAAAAGAGAGCATTCTAAAAACTTTAACAAGTTTAAGAAGAAGTCCAAGGGTGGTTTCTTTGTACGTGGGAAACCAGGACATTATGCAAAGGAATGTCGACACCAAAAGCAAAACAACTCCGAAGGAAAAATGAACTCTATCAAATAGGGATGACAAAAAAGCTCGGCGGCTCGGACGACTCGGGCTCGGCTCGGAAAAAGCCCGAGCCGGGCCTGGCTCGAGCTCGATGGAACCGAGCCAAGGCTCGGGCCGAGCCTCATGTTGAGGAGTCGGCCCGAGCCGGCCCGGTCCGTGTGGCTCGCGGGCCGGCCCGTAAAAAAAAAAAAAAACTTGCCCAACACTTTTTATTTTACACCATAAATTATTGGGGATGAATGGCTTAAATTAAGACAAATGATCACAATTTACTTAATCAACTTATTCTTCTCATCATGAAACTAATAAACTAATTATAAGCTACAATTTTATCTCATAATTTATCAACTAGATTATTTTGGAAAATGTGTGATATTTGTTTGTTTAATATTTATTGTATTATTACTATTTCATTAATCTAAGTGCCTAAATATTTAAAGTAAGAATTTTTTTTCATTTACACACGTTTATTCTTCTATATTAATTATTAAGTGAAATTATTAGTGATCCATATTACTTGATTACATTTAAAAATTGAGCTAATTTCACCAATGGGCAATGCCGCAATGGCCACTAAAATTTGTAAGAAATTTCAAATCGGTTATTAAAAAAGATTTATCACTTTGTTATAATGGATAGTCACTCATTTAGTCATTTATAAATCTAACATGTTTTCCGATATTAGGCTATAAGGTGCCACCAAAAAAGTAGATTTTTTTAAAATGTAGATTTTTAAAACTTCATTATATATTATGTTCAAACTTCAAAGAATCGTTCCAATTAGATTTTTGTTTATAACTTTCTTATGTAAAGATCATTGTCTAAAGGTGGAAAGAATGCAAATTGCAACGTTCACTGTCCATTTGAATAAGCAAATATCCATGTAATGAATTTTTACAAAAAAAAAAAAGAAAGAAAAAAAAAACCCGAGCCGGCTCGGCCCGCTAAGGCTCGGGCCGAGCCTCATTTTTTTTGGCTGGGCCTGGCTCGGGCCGAAAAAAGCTCGGGCTCGGCCCGAGCTTTTTTTCCCGGCTCGGGCTCGGCTCGGCTCATTGCCACCGCTAATTGTGGCTACCGTAAGCGAGAGCAATGCAATCAAAGGAAAAGTTTTTGGTTGGTGGTATGATACATGTGCAACTGTACATGTATCATATGATAAGTCTTTATTTAAGACCTATTATGAAACAAATGGAGATCAAGAGATTCAAATGGATAATGAAGGTCGCTCCAAAGTGGTTGGGAAAAAAATATAGAGATTATCTTCACTTCCGGAAAAACTCTTACTTTAACAAATGTACTACATGTTCTTGATATGAACAAGAATTTAGTTAGTGGTAATCTCTTAGAAAAATTGGGTATAAAAAGTGTTTATAAATTCAATAAATTTGTACTATCCCTAAATGAGAAATTTGTTGGAAAAAGCTATTCTAGTGAATGAATTGTCAAGTTTTGTACCGATGACAAGTTGATTAATAATAAAATTGAGTTTGCTTATTTGATTGACTCATTGACTTTATGGTATGTCAGATTAGGTCACATAGGTTAGAAGTACCATGAAACGAATGTTAAAATGTGACTTAATATCTTATAAAGAAAATGATGAATATAAACGTAAAACTTGTGTAGAGTCTAAAATGATAAAAATGTCAAATCAAAGTGTGAATAAGGCTTCTAAAATTTTAAAATTAATTCATATGGACATATGTGAATTAAATGGTATGTTAACTAGATTTGAAAATAGGTATTTCATTAGCTTTATAGATGATCACTCTAGATACACTTATGTTTGTTTAATGAAACATAAATATGAAACTTTGATATGTTTAAAACATATAAAAATGAAATTGAAAATCATTTAAGTAAGAAAATAAAGATTCTAAGAAGTAATAGAAGATGTGAATATTTTTCTAGTGATTTTAATTCATTTTGTGAATAACAAGATATAATACATCAATGTTCTGCACTTAGGACATTTGAACAAAATGGTTTGACTGAAAGAAAAATAAAACATTAGTTGAAATGATAAACACCATGTTAACTTATGTTAAGTTACCATTTAATTTATGGTGTGAAGCATTATTGAGTATATGTAGAATATTTAATAGGATGCCTTCTAAATTTACAGAAGTTTCTCATTATGAATTGTGGAAATGAAGAAAACCAAATATTGGATACTTCAAAGTGTGAGGATATCTTGCATATTACAAGAACATGAACCTTAATAGGACCAAATTGGGTCCAAGAAGCATCAAATGTACTTTTGTTGGATATCCTAGTAATAGCAAATCATATAGATTATTGAATTAGGAGACCAATATGATAATTGAATCAATTGACGTGGAGTTCTTTGAGAATTCACTATTTTCGAATAATGAATTAAGGGAAATTTCTAGCTCTAGTGGAACACAAGATGAAACATCTTCTAAAGATGTTAATGAATCTAGTGAACCTCGAAAAGTAAAAGAACTCAAATTGGGAAGTCTTTAGATCGGATAAAATTGACTATCAACTTGTTTCCTTTTTCTTAGTAGAGGAAAATGAAAAACATGTTGTAAGAACAATTTCTTTTGTTCTATAAGTGGAAATCAATTATAAAACTTATAGAAAAGCTATGATTTTTCGTGATAGCATCTTTCGGAAAGATGCAATTAAAAATGAAATGGATTCCATTATGTCAAACAATACATTAGAACTTTTCATTTACCGCCCAAATCCAAACCTATTGAATGTAAATGAGTGTTTACGAGAAAATGTAATGTTGATGGTTCTCTTAAACGTTTAAAGCGAAATTGGTAGCTAAATGTTATCGACAAAATGAAGGAATAGATTATTTTGATATTTATGCATCGTTAGCTAGAATAACATTAATTAGGATATTATTCGCATTAGTTTCTATACATAACTTGCATGTTCATTAAATGGATGTCAACACATCATTCTTAAATAAGGATCTCGATGAGGATGTTTATATGAAACAACTTGAAAGGTTTGCTCTACCTGAAAATGAACATAAAGTGTACAAATTAGTGAAATCATTATATGGTTTAAAGCAAGCACCCAAGAAATGAGAAATTTGACTTAGCTATTGTTTCATTTGATTTAAAACATAATAGTGTAGATAAATGCTTTATTCCAAATTATGTGATAATTGTGTTATATTTATTTGCTTATACATTGACGACATGTTGATTTTGAGTAATCACATGATTGAAATAAAAGAAACGAAGAGGTTTCTATCTTTCACATTCAAAATGAAGGATATTTGACAAGTGTATACCATTTTGGATATCAAAGTTACTAAAACTAGTAAGGGTTACAATTTGAGTCAATCACATTATATCGAGAATGTGACAAATAAGTTCAAACATTTGAACATAAAAGAGATAGCATCCCTTTTGATCTAAGTTCTAAACTTATAAAGAATTATGGAAGAGCTATTGCTCAATTGGAATATGCAAGTGTCATAGAGAGTCTTATGTATACAGTTCAATGAACAAGATCGGACATAGAATTTCAGTTAGGGTCCGTTTGATTGCAAGTGTGGAAAAGGGTGGAAAGAAAATGAATTCCAAAGAAAATAATTGCCTAGAACTTATTTTTCAAGAAATTGTTAATTAAGTATGTTTGATTGGTATAATTTTCCATCCGAAAAATTTTCAAATTTTGAATCTTTTTGTGTTCGTTTGACAATGTTTTACATGAAAATTGTCCATTAAAGTGATAATTTCTTTTCCACAATTGGTTATAAAATTTGTTTCCATTGCCAAAAAGTAAAAAAAAAAAAACAAAAAAAATATTTCCTAGAAAATCATTTTTTCATCAAAGTTTAGTGTTCGTTTGATTTTGTTTAACATGAAAATTGTCCATTAAAGTGAAAAAAAATTTACAATTGATTATAAAATTTGTTCCAATTGCCAAAAATTAAAAAAAAAAGGCTAGAAACCAAATTCTCACCAAAATGATGAGAATTGGTTTTCACCAAAAAGTAGGAAAGGCGCATGGGATGAAACCAAGAAAATGATTTGACAAGAAAATATTGCCAATCAAACAATCATTTTTTGTAAAAGGTGGAATTTTATTTCCAATTCCATGGAAAAGATGTAGTATCAAAAAGGCCCTTAGTAGATTTACTAGTAATCCAAACACGAACATTGGAAGGTCATTTGAAGAGTTCTTGGCTATTTAAAGAAAACCAAGAACTTAGTTCTACAATATACTTAATTCTCGGCTATATTAGAAGGATTTACCGATACTAGTTGGATATCTAGTACATGTGAGAGAAAATCTACTTCAGGTTGAGTGTTTACTCTTGGAGGAGGTGTTGTTTTTTGGAAATCAAAGAAACAAACGTGTATAACACACTCAACTATGGAATCTGAATTTATAGTACCATCAGAAATCGGGAAAGAAGATGAGTGGCTTAAGAATCTACTTTATGAGATACCTTTGGGACGGAAGAATACTTCTTCGATATCTATCATGTGTGATAGTCAAGCCACATTATCAAAGGCATACAACGAGGTATATAATGAAAAATCTAGACATATGAGTCTAAGACATAAGGAAATTAATCAAGAATGAAATATCTAAATAGAGATTTAGTAATATCTACTTCGAGCATGAAGGGGCTGAAACTCTTAAATTAAAAGATCAACCAATGATGGCAATCTTACCTTTCATTACTCAACAAGTAATCGACGGGTTCTAATGATAACAACAGGTCATTTAATATGTGGATAGTTTCAGCATTATAAAATTCGCGATAACCATCCTAATTATATAATGCTGGTTGTTACTCAAGTGAGAGTTGAGCTCTAAGCTTTTAATGAAGTTCAGTACTAAATACAAGTATCTTTAAAGGCAACAAAGATACATGAAGAATTTCACCTAAATGAACATTGAGGTGGTTTCGTTTCAATAAAGAGTTAGAGTTTTTCTATTAAAAGTTTGTTGAAAATGATGAGCGTAAAGCCATATAAATTCTAAGTGAATTTAAGGAACTTGTAAACACGCGACACTTGTGTGTGTGTATTTTCACGGTATTATCACAAGGATTAACTGGTTCAAAGCTATCGTGCTACTTGGAATTTCGATTATATTTTGTAAGAATTACACTATGGTTAGATTCAAATCGAAAGATATATAATCCTTATACATAATTGTTGCTATTTTGAATATGTGATGTACATAATCTTGAACGAGTGGGGAATTGTTATAATTACTGTTCAAGATTAAATTTGGGTCTAATGAAATGGATGGAATGTGGGAAACTAGACCCAAATGAGATGAATTGGTTTTGGAATCAAAATTGGGCAATTTGAATTAGTATCCTACTTCATCAAAAACTCTACTGTAAGGGTTTAGACGTCCCCTACATGTTTTCTATCAATATTAGGCTCTTCTATACAATTTTATAGTGTGAGAAAAGTGATTACTAGTTTTTAAGATCATTGTAATATTTCTCCATCTTCATTATTGTGGTGCAATAAAATCTCAATTTATCTGCCATATTTTCTCATCTTCTTTTATTTTTTTGCTTGCGATCATATATTTCATATTTTGTCATATAATTTCAACATCTCAATCCGGTGGTTGATTTAATATCAAGTGGTATCGAGTGACACATGATCCTTGAATTCCCAACAATTGGTTTCAGAGATTCTAGACATAATTAACACAACAAGTGGTATCAGAGATTCTTGGTGATAAGTATAGTTTTTACACTTATTCGAGTCCCTAAATCTTGATGTTTTATTTTTTTTTTTTTGGATAAAATTCTACCTAATTTATGTTATATTGTATTTTGTAGGTAAAGAATTAGATAAAAGAATGCAAAATATGGCGAAAAATGACAAAATTCAAAGATGAAACCTTAGATATAAATAATACATTAAATGGGATGGGCCTCAATGGACTTGTATTGAAAATTTTAATTGGACCACAATGTAGTTGAAATATATATAAATATACATGCATACACAAGAGAGAGGAGAAGAGAGTAGACGGCGGCTGCATAGATAAAGATATATACCTATACATAGAAATAAGGAAGAAGAAGAACTTTTGGAGTCAAACTTGGTGACACTTTTAGGGTGAAGATATATATATATATATATATATACACACACACACACACACACACACACACACACACATTTACGTAAAGAGAGCAAAACGGGGAAAAGAAAAAAAAAGGAAGATAGACGTATACACAAAAAATTGGCTGCTTAAGATAGAAGATATATACACGCACGGAAAAGAGAGATTACAACTGCAAAGGGAAAATATATACAATATACGCATGTAGAGAACTGATAATAGAGAGGAAAAAGTGACAAGCAGATGAATAAATACACGCATACGCGCAGGAAGAAATGAGACGGCAAACACAATAGTTTCAGTTTCGTCAATTTTTGGTGATATCGTTCCACTTTTGCCTCTTTTTTTTTACTGTATGAGTAACTAATTTTCATATTAGGACAAATAATGTAATCGATTTGTGATTATTTGTTCTTCTATTCAAGATGTATGTGATTTATTCATGCATGTGTTGGTTTTACCATGAGTTTAATGTATTGAATTAATTGATCACTAATTTGATGATTATGTGAGTCTCTTACGAATCGAGATATGAGTTTGAGATTTAGACCATATAATAATATTTGGTAAATAAGTATAATGTATAGAGATACATATACTAATTATTGCGGTCGGAATATGAATTCTTAGAACTAGTGTTTCGTTTAACTAAGGTTGATTCACATATAAATTTGGAATTGAATTAATTAAATAGGCACAATGAGAACTCGAGAGGGGTAAATTGAATACAATAGAAGAATTCGATCGAACACTACATTATGTTATGAATCTTGAATTAAGAATTAAGGTAATCGATAGATGAAATTGTTATGCCCTAATATTCATCACATATTTGAAACTTCAATCAACCGTTGTTTGCAATCTTTTTATATTTTCAATTAGTTAAAAGTAATTAGGAAAAATAATTACAAATATCATAATTATTTACTTGCTTTTATTAAATAGGAATTAGAAAAAATGGATTATATCCTGAAGTATAGTCTTCGTAGGAACATTATCAGGACTCAAAGGTCCACTATACTGCTTGTTACGATATCGTACACTTACGATATAAAAAACGCAACACTTGACATAATTAACAGAACACAATTGTTATTTACTACAATAGTGATGGCTCTACTAAACTTACACTTTAGGCCATCGGTGAATGTCTTAATCTAAAATGCTTTAAGAATGTTAACTGTTGTAAATTCAACGGCAAGTATCGAGCAAATTCAAATGCATAGATGAAATCTTTGTTTTTTTATGGAATGGCCTAGAGGTTGATAGCCGTTTGGATAGAAATGCCTTGCTTATTGTAGATAATTGTACTGCACATGGCAAAAAGGAAATCTCCCCCCACTTCATTACTCAATTGTTTTGTTCATACCACCGAGTAGCACTTCCAAAATCTAGTTGTGTGTGTTAGGAAAACCAATGGTTTTCCCAATAATTATTTAAGAGGTTAGCAAAATCAAAGGTTTTTCTATTTAATGACAATTCCTAAATATTTAGGAGGTTAGGAAAACCAATGATTTTTCTATTTAATGGCAACATATTTAATTCAATTATATTTAATAAATATTGGCTAATTGAGTAGATACCAATGGGATTATGGGAACTCTAATTATGCAATATAAAAAGATCTTTTGGTTATGGTCCCCAACAATCAAATCATACATAGTTTCCCTTCTCCCCATCTGGCAGAGAGACGACGATCCCATTGAGGAAATAAGACGACTTGGTTGAGGAAAATCACAAACCACATCCCTTCATTCGTGTTCATCAGTACGTGATCGATTGTCGTAGTAATTTCGCAACAGTTAATAATCGTTCATAATTGATCTAGGTATATAACCCAAATCTGTGAATCCTAACATTCTGGCATGATGTAGATCCTAAGCTTTTGGTGATTTTAATCTAGGATGTCTGCATCTAGATTTAATTTGGATTTTAGATATGATTTATATTTCTAACAAGTGGTATCAGAGCGGTCATCGTACATATTCTATTCATATGGTGTTTGGATTATTTTTCTCGAATAGAATGTTTGGATTTTATGAAATTCCTTAAAGTTTAAGAATAATTGAAGTCTTTTTTTCCTTAGCAATTCAGATTCAAGAATATCTAAATTGGATTTTGATTCATAATATAATGATTGTTTGTTGTTTTTTATCCATTCGGCCATTGAATTAAATTTCAATTTTGTAAAAGGAAAAAAAAGTTTTAAAGTTTGAAATAAATTCAAACTTTGGTTTTGATTATTTCTTTTGACTGAAAATACATATATTCTCTGTGCGGAGTCATTTATGCAACCAAATAACAACGTACTTACGATGATAAATGTGTGACAATTATAAAGACTTTTCATATGAACAACAGTCAGTCCAAAGAAAGGTTATTGTTTGACAGAACTTGTTGACCCAAAAAAATGTTGCCAACAGATGCCGAGCCCACTCATGCACACGCAAGCTTGATCCAACACGCTAATGCCGATAGACGGTCATGATGGCTCCAAGTAACGGGCGTGGGAGTGGCTCAAAGGCATGAGACGTTTTCGTTCAGGCCACCGGCAAGAAAGATGTAACACGATTATATAAGAAACCAATCGACAAAATATGATTTGTAGTAGAAAATATTTTGGGTATCCCCCTCGAAAGAAGATTTATTCTTGAGAAAAGAATAGGCGGGTGATATCGCAGTGAGGAATTACATAGCAAACTTCCATCACACTGAGGAGTATCGCCGCTTCGGCCTCTAGTGGAGCAGAGTGGCCTACCAAGAGGTTTTTGAGAGGTTGGGGGAGGTGCATCCGGAGCTGGACGTTTCCGAACTGAGGGCTGAATTCTTAGAGGAAGAAGTGCCCCAAACGCCTGCTGAAGAAGGCGAAGTGGTAGAGCTTGAGCCTGATGATGTACCTACTGACGAGCCTCAGCCTGTTGAAGCGCCTCAACCAGCAGAAGATGCTCCAGCTCCCCTACCCCCTGCTCTTTAATAGCTTTTTTTGCAATTCAATACTTTTGTAACTCCTCAATTCATTAATGAAATACAGAACTGATTGTCAATATTTGATCATTGTATTGAGAGTACCTGAAGGAATCTCAGATCAGCAGCCAAGATGGTGGAGTGTTCTGGGAAGTTGATGGAGTGTTCCGGGTCTTATTGTTGCTACTAAAGCCCAGCCCAGTTACATAGTCCAGTTCTTAGTATCCAGTTAGGAATGAAGAGAGAAAACGTGTTCCCTCCTTTTACATTTTATCATCACGCTTTCCTTCCCATTTTCTGTTATTTTGTTAGTGTTGAGCTGTCATTTTCTTATTGGTTTCGACTGTGTTTTCACCATCTATATATGATGGAGATCACCACCATTTCCTTATTGAATTCGGTTGTTGATTAATTGAAATTTTCGTTTTATTCTTCTTTTGTTCATGGTATCAGAGCATGGTTCGAAGCTCTGAGGATTAATTACTTTTGAAATGGCAACACAACAGGATTTGCCTCTAATTGATTCTGAAGAAGATGAAGCTACAGAGAAACAAGTAGCAGAGAAGACATATTTTAATGGAGATCCATTAGATCTGCAGATTTCAGATCACCCAGGAATGCAGTTAGTTACCTCGCATTTAACGGGTCAAAATTATCTCAGCTGGAGCAGATCTGTTAAGATAGCCTTAGGAGCAAAATTAAAATTGGGTTTTATTGATGGAAATTGTGTAAAACCTATTGAGAATTCAGCTAAATTTGAGCAATGGGAAAGGGTTGATTGTATGGTTAGATCATGGTTGTTAAATTCGATTTCGAAGGAAATCGTGGAAGCTTTCATATACACAATGACAGCTAAGGATCTGTGGGAAGAATTAAGGGAGAGATATGTAGAGTGCAATGGACCTCTGTTATATCAATTGCAGAGGGAAATAGGAAGCATTTCACAAGGAATGTTGACAGTTGAGAAGTACTACACAAAATTGAAGAAACTGTGGGATGAATTAGCTTGCTTAATGCCCATTCCAACCGCATCTGCAGGCAAGATCAAAGGAGGTATCAGATCTAACAGCTTTTAATCGACTAATGAAATTTTTGATGGGGTTAAGTGATGCATTTGATCATATTAGAAACCAAATTCTTGTGATAGATCCATTACCTTCAGTTAATAAAGCGTATTCAATGGTGCTTAGAGTTGAGAAACAAAGAGAAGTGCACGTTATTTTTCCTGAGATGAATGATAATTCTGCTATGTTAGTTAAAGCTACTGAGTATAAGAGAGAAAGTGGAGGTAGATCAGGGTTCTATAGAGGATCTAATAGAGGACGCTTTTACAGAGGAAATTATAATTTCACAAGAGGAAACACAAGAAAATTTGGAGTTATGGACAGGGAAAATACTACTGCAACTTGAATGGACATACGAGGATACATGTTTTAAGCTAAAAGGATATCCTGACTGGTATAAAGATTTAAAGGAACAGAGATCGAGAAATGATGTTGATGGAAAATTTTTAGCAAATATGGCTGAGACACCATTGGATTTTAATGAAGATCAAATGAACGAAGTATGGAAAATAAATACAGATATATCAGCAAGCATAGCAGACATAGTGAAGCTCGAAGTTCAGAAAGCTTTAAGAGGAATCGATAAGGAGACTAAGGTGAACTTTACTCACATTAAGGAGTATACAGGTATGAATTTCAGTTATTCTCTATTGGCTGGACTTGATTATTTGAAATCTGGAACTTGAATAATTGATACGGGAGCTAGTAATCACATTTGTGCAGACATAAAACTGATGACAAAAATAAAAACCATAAATCAGCCTATCCATGTTTGTTTACCTGATGGAACTGTAAAGCCTGTTAATCAAATTGGAAATGTGAAGTTGAATTCACAGTTATACCTTACTGACTCATTGTATATCCCAAGTTTCAAGTACAACCTGCTATCAGTACCAAAACTTACTCAAAATGCAAAATTAAAATTGACTTTTTATCCTTCTTTCTGCCTATTGCAGGACCTGGAGAGTGAAAATGTTCTAGCAGTTGGCAAGCTTGTAGCAAAACTGTATTTGTTGGATGAGTCTAGTTTTTTATTCAGTACAAAAGAAAGTATTGATAAGGCTGTAATAGGTTCTGGAAAATCCATGAATTCTGCATTCTGTAACCAAACATATGGCATCAATAAGATTTCTATTTCACCTTCAGGAGATTCACTTCTTAAATGGCATAGTAGACTTGGACATACCTCTTTTCTTACCTTGAAGCACTTGGATTTTTTGACATATACCACCACAGAATCTGAAACATTACAGCATTGTGAAACCTGTCATAAAGCAAAACAACAAAGAATACCATTTCCTATCAGTTCCATTAACTCTGAAGCTATTTTTGAATTAGTTCATGTTGACCTTTGGGGACCATATAAACAGTTTTCTTTGACAGGCACACCTTATATCCTAACAGTGGTAGATGACTTCAGTAGAGCAACCTGGATTTTCTTATTACTTCACAAAACACAGGTCACAAAGACCCTTGAGTGTTTTTTCAAGATGGTAGAAACTCAGTTTGATAAAAGAGTTAAGTGCCTTAGAACTGATAATGGGACCGAATTTCTTAGTACAGAATGTCAAACCCTGCTTCATCAT
Organism: Fraxinus americana; assembly: GCA_035079005.1. Taxonomy (NCBI): domain Eukaryota; kingdom Viridiplantae; phylum Streptophyta; class Magnoliopsida; order Lamiales; family Oleaceae; genus Fraxinus; species Fraxinus americana. Next base: position 27,521,892 of record CM068719.1, on the reverse strand, counting down.
TCTGGGATTATTCATCAAAAATCTTGCGTCTACACTCCACAACAAAATGGAGTTGTAGAACGCAAACATAAACATCTACTACAAATTGCTAGGTCTCTGATGTTTCAAGCAAATCTACCCAGAAAGTTCTGGCCATTTTCCATCTTAATGGCTACCTTCATAATGAACAGACTACCTACTAAAGTTCTAACATGGCTTACTCCTTTTGAGAAGCTATACGGTAGAAAGCCAGATTATTCACTGATTAAAACCTTTGGGTCTCTCTGTTACATGGCTAATACCAAGCCACACAAGGATAAATTTGAGGAAAGGGGTTTTAAGTGTATTTTTTCTTGGTGTCAACCCTGGTAAAAAAGGATTCAAAGTTTTCAACCTATCTACCAAGAAAATTCATGTATCCAGAGATGTTAAATTTTTTTAATCTGTTTTTCCTTTTCGTGACAAACCATCTGATGTTTTGGTGCCTCCTTTGCCTCTTTCACAAGTCTTTGACTCTGATGAAAACGTCGTGCAAACTTCATCCCATGAACTGAAAAATGTTACTTCACCACAGGAGGCTATTAACTCTCCAAACGCCCCCTCATATTTCATTCCTCTGATTCCTGTTCCATTTACTGAGATACAGCCAATTGAACATTCCAGCACTTCCCCTGCTCCACTACCTGCACCTGTTCTTAGACAAAGCACTAGAACTAAATCTAAACCGCCCTGGTTACAAGATTTTGTCACCAATGTCAACAGTACTCAAGTTCTGCCAACTGCTACTCATGGCTCACTTTGCAGGACTGCAACGTCTCCTTTATCAGGTTATACCCCTTCCACTTTTCCTTATCATATTGTGCCCCATCTTAGTTCATCCTATGCTGCCTTCTTGGCCACTTTATCAATTATCCAGGAACCACATTCTTATAAGCAGTCCAGTCAATGTCAAGAATGGATTGATGCTATGCAGACAGAACTTGATGCACTGGAGAAAAATCACACTTGGGAATTGACTACTCTTCCTCCTGGGAAGCAGGCCATTGGTTCACGATGGGTTCATAAAGTCAAATTACATCCGGATGGCACTATTGACAGACTTAAGGTGAGATTGGTTGCCAAGGGATATCATCAATTGCAAGGGATCGATTACTTTGATAGTTTTTCACCAGTGGCAAAGATGGTCACCGTAAGGATGCTTTTTGCTATTGTAGCAGCTAAGGAATGGGTTTTACATCAACTGGACATTAATAATGCTTTTCTTCATGGATTCTTAGAAGAAGAGGTTTATATGCAACCTCCTGATGGTTTTCACAAGGCTGCTCCAGGACAAGTTTGCAGATTAAAACGCAGTCTATATGGTTTGAAACAGGCGTCAAGGCAATGGAATGCTGAACTCTGTTCCACACTTCAGCGTTTTGGTTTTCATCAGTCTGAACACGACCATTGCTTATTTACAAAACATCGGTCACAGAGATTACTTGTTCTTTTGGTCTACGTAGATGATGTTCTTGTTACTGGTTCACATGAAGAAGACATCATTGCTGTTAAACAGTACTTGCATAAGGCCTTTACCATCAAGGATATGGGCTATGCTAAGTATTTTCTGGGCCTCGAGATTGCACGTAGCAGTGAAGGGATGTATGTTAATCAGAGAAAATACATCCTTGATTTGATTCAAGATGCTGGGTTGTTGGGAGCTAAGCCAACTCAGGTCCCAGTCCCTAAAGGTACCAAGCTGGTAGCCAACACAGGTCCTTTCCTTAAGGAACCTGACAAATACCGAAGATTGATTGGGCGGCTCCTCTACCTGAATTTGACTAGGCCTGACATTACTTATGGAGTACAGCAACTTAGCCAATTCGTCAATGCACCCTGTGAATCACATTGGGAGATTGCTCTGTACTTGCTTAGATACTTGAAAGGTTGTCCTTCTAAGGGACTTTTCTTCCCTGCAAAATGTTCTCTCCGCTTGCACGCTTATGCAGATGCTGACTGGGCTTCTTGCCTGGATTCTAGAAAATCTCTCACAGGGTATTGTGTGTTTTTTGGTTCAACCCTGATTTCCTGGAAGACCAAGAAGCAGACTACTGTTTCTCGTTCTTCGACAGAGGCTGAATATCGGAGTATGGGGAGTACAGTGTGTGAGTTGAAATGGATCACTTATATCTTGGATGATCTTCATGTTCCTTACACACTTCCTATCTCTTTATGGTGTGATAACATGGCTTCTTTACATATCACAGCCAATCCAGTGTTCCACGAGCGCACCAAACATTTGGAGATTGATTGTCACTTGATTCGGAATTTATATAAATCTGGTTTTGTTCTTCCCCAATATGTTCCTTCCAGTGCTCAGCTTGCGGACATTTTTAGGAAATCTCTTGCTGCTCCTCAATTCCACCTTCTTCTTTCCAAGCTGGGGTTGGGTGATTTACACCAACCTCCACCTTGAGGGGGGGATGAAGGAATCTCAGATCAGCAGCCAAGATGGTGGAGTGTTCTGGGAAGTTGATGGAGTGTTCCGGGTCTTATTGTTGCTACTAAAGCCCAGCCCAGTTACATAGTCCAGTTCTTAGTATCCAGTTAGGAATAAAGAGAGAAAACGTGTTCCCTCCTTTTACGTTTTATCATCACGCTTTCCTTCCCATTTTCTGTTATTTTGTTAGTGTTGAGCTGTCGTTTTCTTATTGGTTTCGACTGTGTTTTCACCATCTATATATGATGGAGATCACCACCATTTCCTTATTGAATTCAGTTGTTGATTAATTGAAATTTTTGATTTATTCTTCTTTTGTTCAGTACCACTTACAGTTAATTTCTATATCCAAAGACTAAGAATTAATGTTGTGCTAGGTATCTTGAGATGGATCCCCAATTTGGATTATTTGTGCATGTCTTATTTTTCTTTATTTTGTTCTCTATCCAATTTCTGTTGCTACTGCTACGAACGTTTCTGCCTAAGTCAATAACATCCCGATGCTAAGCGGAATGAACTTTAAGGTCTGGAAAGGAACCTTGGAGATTGTCCTCGGTTGTATGGATTTGGATCTAGCACTTCGTTCAGATCGACCCACTTCTACTCCGAAAAACCCCAATGAGGTTAACATTGAGAGGTGGAATCGCTCTAACCGAATGTGCTTGATGATCATGAAACGTTCCATTCCGGAAGCGTTTCGGGGCTCTATTACTGAGAGCGAAAGCGCCAAGAAGTTCCTTGAGGAAATTAAGCAATATTTTGCTAAGAACGAAAAATCGGAGGCTAGTAACCTTTTGGCTAAACTTGTCGTAATAAAGTATAAGGGCAAATGGAACATAAGGGAATACATCATGGAGATGTCTCATCTCGCATCGAAACTCAAAGTCGCTTAAGTTGGAGCTGTCTGAGGACTTGCTCGTGCACTTGGTTTTGATATCTCTTCCTGTACACTTTGGGCAATTCAAAGTGAGTTATAACACTCAGAAGGACAAATGGTCCCTCAATGAGCTATATCTCATTGTGTACAAGAAGAAGAGAGGCAACATCATGATAAGACTAAGAGTTCTCACTTGGCGTCAACCTCTCAGAACAGGAAAATGAAGAGAGCTAAGGATATTACGGAAGGACCTTCTAAGCAGAAGCAACAAAAGAAGCAGGATAGGGAATTTTTCTACTACTTCTGTAAGAATGCGGGACACATGAAGAAGGAGTGTTCTAAGTACGCTGCCTGGCGTGTAAAGAAGGGTATGCTTCTAACTTTAGTTTGTTCTGAGATTAATTTAGCTTCTGTACCTAAGGATACTTGGTATGTAGATTCTGGTGCTACTACTCACATAAGTATGTCTATGCAGGGCCGCCTGTTTAGCAGACCGCCAAGTGATACTGAAATATTCATCTTTGTGGGCGACGATAATAAAGTTGCAGTGGAGGCTATAGGGACTTTCAGATTACAATTAAAAACTGGGTTTTATTTGGATTTGTTTGAGACTTTTGTTGCACCGTCCTTTAGACGGAATTTAATTTCTATTTCGAGTTTGGACAAATCAGGATTTTCTAATTCATTTGGAAATAATAAAGTTAGTCTCTATAAAAATTCAAATTTTGTTGGTTCCGGTTATTTGATTGATAATCTCTATATGCTTGATGTTGTTAGTTCCTATAACGAAATACTGCAAACCAGTTCACGTTGTATAAAGCAAAAATTAAGTAAGAATTCCGCCACCTTATGGCACAAGCGTTTAGGTCGTATCTCTAAGCAGAGAATTTAGAGGCTTGTGTTATATGGAATTCTTGAGCCCCTAGATTTAACAAACTCTCAAGCTTGTGTTGAGTGCATCAAGGGGAAACAAACAAATATTAGAAAATTAGGTGCCAAGAGAGCTACAGACGTCTTAAGACTAATACATACTGATATTTGCAGTCCATTCCCTACGGCTTCTTGGAATGGACAATAGTACTTCGTTATGTTCATAGACGATTACTCTAGATTCAGTTACCTATATTTGATATTCGAAAAGTCACAATCCCTGGACATTTTCAAGTCTTTTAAAGCTAAAGTTGAACTTCAACTTGGAAAGAAAATAAAGGTTGTCAGATCTGACCGTGGTGGTGAATACTATGGAAAGTATGATGGATCGAGAGAACAACGTCCACGACCCTTCGCTATTTTTCTCAATGAATGTGGAATAGTTCCGCAATACACCATGTCCGGCAAACCCAGTATGAATGGTGTTGCAGAGTGACGAAACCGAACTCTTAAGGATATGGTAAGGAGTATGATTAGCCATTCCTCCTTGCCAGAGTCACTTTGGGGAGAAGCTTTGAAGACCGCAGTGTACATCCTTAACAGGGTACCGAGCAAAGCAGTTGCCAAAACCCCATATGAGCTTTGGACAGGCAAGAAGCACTTGCACATTTGAGGTTGTCCAGTTGGGGCACGACCTTATAGGCCACATGAAAGAAAACTGGACTCAAGGACGTTCAGCTGTTATTTCGTTGGTTACGCTGAACGCTCTCGGGGATATAAGTTTTACAATCCCACATCAAGATCCTTCTTTGAAATGGGAAATGCGAGATTCCTTGAGGATATTGAGTTTGGGGGGAAGAAAACATAAGGAATGTTGTCTTTGAAGAAGAATCTGTTATTGACGGCGATCAGGTCTCTATACCTATTGTTGTTCAAGACACAGTTCCGGAACTAGATGACAATGTTCAGGCTCATATCCCTGACATTGTTCCAGACCAAGACAACAATGAGATTCTTCCTCAAGCACCACCTATAGAACAAACTCAACAACCTCAAGAAGTGTCATTGAGGAGATCCACTAGGGAGAGAAGAAATGCAATTCCAGATGATTATATCGTCTTTCTCCAAGAACATGAGGATGGCGTTGGTTTAACGGAGGATGACCCGATCAACTTCCATCAAGCCATGCGCAGTTCTAACTCTCAGAAGTGGATTGATGCCATGAAGGATGAGATGAAGTCTATGGAAGACAATGACGTTTGGGATCTTGTCGAGTTGCCTAAAGGTGTGAAGCCCATTGGTTGTAAATGGATATTTAAAACCAAGAGGGATTCAAAGGGCAATGTCGAGAGATATAAGGCTCGTCTAGTCGCTAAAGGCTTTACTCAAAAGGAAGGCATAGACTACAAAGAGACTTTCTCTCCAGTATCTTCGAAAGACTCTTTTAGAACAATAATGACACTGTGGCTCATTTTGATCTGGAGCTACATCAGATGGATGTCAAGACTGCGTTTCTCAATGGAGACATTGATGAGACGATTTGCATGGTACAACCAGAAAACTTTGTATCAGGAGATCCAAAGTCTATAGTCTGCAAGTTGAAAAAATCCATCTATGGTCTCAAACAGGCTTCCCGTCAATGGTATCACAAGTTCCATCAAGTCATCACCTCATACGGTTTTGAGGCGAATGTTGTTGATGACTGTGTATATCACAAGTTCAGTGGGAGTAAATATATCTTCTTGTTATTATATGTCGATGATATTCTGCTCGCTAGTAGCGATATAGGCTTACTGCACGAAACCAAGAAATTTCTGACGAAGAAATTCGAGATGAAAGATCTTGGGGACGCTTCTTTTGTATTAGGTATTCAGATACTGAGAGATCGTTCTCGAGGTATTCTTGGGTTGTCACAAAAGAGCTATATCGATAAGGTTTTGAGTAGATTCGGCATGAAAGATTGTAAACCAGGAGACACGCCCATCGCTAAAGGAGACAAGTTTAGTCTCAAACAGTGCCCCAATAATGATCTTGAAAGAAAAGAGATGCAGAAGATTCCATATGCGTCAGTAGTAGGGAGTCTAATGTACGCTCTAGTTTGTACTCGTCCCGACATAGCATTTATAGTGGGAGTTTTGGGCAGATATTTGAGTGATCCAGGCATGCAGCATTGGAAGGCAGCCAAACGCGTGATGCGTTATTTGAAGAGAACAAAAGACTACATGCTCACTTATCGGAGATCAGACAGTTTAGAGGTCATCGGGTTCTCTGACTCCGATTTTGCAGGATGCCAAGATAGTAGACGCTCCACATCAGGCTACATCTTTATGTTGGCTGGAGGAGCTATCTCATGGAAGTCTGCTAAGCAGACTCTCATAGCTTCTTCAACCATAGCTGCGGAGTTCATTGCTTGTTATGAGGCATCCAACCATGGGATATGGCTGCGGAACTTTGATACTGGGCTGCGAGTGGTAAATGGCATTGACAAGCCATTAAAGATTTACTGTGACAATAACTCGACAGTGCTTTACTCCAACAAAAACATGAGCTCGACGAAGTCAAAGTTTATGGATATCAAGTTTCTAGTTGTTAAAGAGGGAGTTCAGGATAAACAAATTTCTATTGAACATATAAGTACAGATTCCATGCTAGCAGACCCATTAACCAAGGGATTAACGCCTAAGGTCTTTCATGAGCACATTGCTCACATGGGCGTTATTTTTTAGGATGCCTTGGTCTAGTGGGAGTCATTTTTTTATGTACTATATGTTTGCTCTAAACATTGGATTGTTTGATTTTCTGCAGAATAAAATTGATGGTTTATGATTCAGTTTCTGTGCTTGCTTGTGTTTTCTATGTGCAATGTTCGCATTGCATTAAGGATTTTAGAATTATCTCACTAAAGAATAAAGAAGGACCAGTTGGAAAATTTTCATGCTACTCATCCATATTTGATCTATGTCATTAAGTGTATTAGTATGGTGATCATCGTGATTTAATTACGACTGCATTGTGATAAAAGTCACGGTGGTTCCATTATTAATATATAAGATGTACTAAATTGTTTAAAGAGAAGTCTAAGGATAAATAGACTATACAAATGGGCTCTTAAGGAATTTGTAATATAATTGTTTTAGGAATAATATGTAGTCAAGTGGAAGATTGTTAGGAAAACCAATGATTTTCCCAATAATTAGTTAATGGCAATTCTTAAATATTTAGGAGGTTAGGAAAATCAATGGTTTGTCTATTTAATGACAACATATTTAATTCAATTATGTTTAATAAATATGGGCTAATTGAGTAGATACCAATATTGTTATAAATAGGGGATTATGAGAACTCTAATTATGCAATATAAAAAGATTTTTTGATTATCGTCCCCAACACAACAAATCATACATAGTTTCCCTTCTCTCCATCTGCCAGAGAGACTACGGGTCCATTGAGAAAATAAGGTGACTTGGTTGAGGAAGATCACAAATCACACCCATTCGTTTGTGTTCATCAGTACGTGATTGATTGTCATAATAATTCCACAACAGTTAATAATCGTTCATAATGGATTCAAGTATCTAACCCGAATCTGTGAATTTTAATCTAGGATATTTGCATCTAGATTTGATTTTGATTTTAGATATGATTTATATTTCTAACAGTGTAATGTAGGAATCATTAAAAATTTCGGAGGTTCTTATCATAATCACTTCTATCATCTACTTTTGATACGAATAGAAGATCGTGTCTTGGAACCAACAGAGATGAATAGCAATGCTACACTTACCGAAAATGGTTGACAAACATTTTGACCAAACACTCACAATAGGGGGGACACATTTTTTTGGAATTTTTTATTCACGCGGGGCTCGTATGCATGTGAGAGGTTGTCAAACTCGATGTCATCCATTTTCAGTTCAAATGGAAAAACCCATATGTTTGACGGAAAGTAAATGCAGTTGCTGCATGGTCAATTAATGTAAACCACATACAATAGCCAAATGCTTTAAACTCTGAAAAATTAAGACCCATTGCAGAATTGAATGAAGTGAATGAGCAAAATCAAAGAGTCATTGCAGAATTGAATCAACTGACTCGACAACTTCACTACACTAATCGAATGGATATTAATGTTTTCCTTAATCATCCAAATGAGTTTTAAGTACTAAAATCATTGTGGCAATTAGACAAAAAGAAGAGGGAGATAATCACATGGATGATACTACTAAAATACAAAAAGTTTCGTGCCAAGAAGCTCTAGACATGTTCGAAAACTAAAAATATTTTGACTTCAACAAGAAGGTGTCCATGTTGATGAATTATTACGTACCCGCAAGTTCAAAAAGGTGGCACACAACTTTAGACAAATATTTCATTTTGCCTTAAATAATTAATGTAGTGTAGCATATATTTTTGAAATATACATATAATTATTACTATGTGGAAGTAAATTTTCTTAAGACGGGAACTAAAAAAATTAACTTAATACGATATGGAGTTTATTCTTATTTATAATTGATCCAAGTAGGGAACAAAAATATTTTATAACTACATAGAGATTATTCATATATAGGGTATAAATATAGAACGACTTTAACACATATAGGAAGTTGTTACTTGCAAAAGACTCCATTGCATTTGGATTTTTGTTCTCTTGTAAGAATTTACAAGATTGAACTTGCCAAGTTTCTAAAATTTACTTATGATTAATTTTGAACTAAGTAACTTATTTTGAAAGTAATTCATAATTAACCGTCAAATTATTAACTAATTATAAGTAAAGTAAAAAGACATTTAAAAAGAATTTATTTTAGTTTTTAGCTTATCCAAAGATTACTCTCATTTGAGCAGCCCATTGGAATCCATTTGGGCCGTCAAACTTTAAAAATCAAGCCTAGTCCAAGCAAAAGGGCAAAATTATTATTTTTATTATTATTATGACAAGTACAAAATCATAATTTTGACTGAACAAGATATGAAATATAACATGGTATTCCACAAAATCATATTTTCATTTTTTTTATCATATACAAAATTTCATAATAATAGGTCTTTTTAAAGGTCTTTCAGATGATCAATTGTGATATGGCTTGAACTCTTACGGAATTTTGAATAATGAGTGAAATCCCGAACAATTTCAATTCTCTTCAACCCTCTACAGTGTAAAATATACATACGTGATGCACGCCCGTAGGTGGGGGGATGGGGTCTAGTAGTACCTTTATATCCTAAACAAAAAGCTTGCACAAAGATGTATGTAAGGTAAAATGGTCCCCCTCTTCAACTCATAGAAAAAAGGTATAAAAGGGGATTATTTTCTTCTTTATTATGTTTCATTAAAAGAAACAATGTACAGTTGAATACTTGTGTCTCCCTGTTTCCCAACTCCATAACTCACTGGCAAGTTTAAATGTGTACACGTGTCAACAACCCATTGCTTTAATTGAGATGATAATATTAACTCGTATTCTGATATATATTTTAAAATATATCAATGACCACATTTGAAGTGTCATGATATCTATTACATAATTCACATAAATTTAGTACTATAAAACCTACATATTTTGTAATAAAATGCATATCAAACACACTCCATTAACTTTAGCTCTATTTGTATCACTTTTTTTAAAGCCTTCAAGGATCTCAAAACGACCATTCAAATTCAAAATTTAAGGTTAGAGGTGTCAGAAAAGTTACCACGGGAATAATTACATTGTGACGGCCAAGCATTCATAACGATGGCAGTTGACGACAACCTTAGGGAGTCCTAAGAAGTCGACGGAGGCCTCAGGAAGTGCCCATGTTGGTAACTTCGTGTGCCCACCCATGTGCATCTTGTTTAAATTATATTTTCAATCAATTAATAGAATAACACATGTTCATGGCTATTCAATTATGAAATTGTATAAGATCTCGAGTTAAATTGAATTCCAAAAGTGCAAATTCGCAATGGACTACCTATCGATAATACAACTCAATTGAATCACTTGAATACATCGAAATTCGATGTGAACAATGATGTTCACAAGATTACATCTAATACAATCATGAGATCAAATCAAGCCAAGTCAATTAACCATATAACTCTACATAAAGAATTAAATTTAAGCACTACAAATGTAACTAGGGTCATGACTGGAATAATTTGGAAATATACTAAAAGAAAGATAAAAGATAGTATAGTTATAGTCCAAATTTAACACCCCGGTGCCACTTTAATGGATTGTTTGGTATTATGGGACAAATCCAATAAATGGTTGAAAAAGGAATAAGATCACAAGGAGTTGTCACAATCAGGCAATTTTGCCAAATCTTTGTTGATTAGGGAAAATCTCTCAAGTGGGACATCTCTCAAGTGTATGGCCAACTCTCTTTACAGACTGTTGCATTGAATGGCCAGTGGTAAAAGCAATCCTACTACGACAGATTCAATGACAGGAATTTATACACACACTTGGCAATTTCTCATTGGCCGTTAAAGTAAAAATTGCCAATCAAAAACAACCACTTCATCCCTTTGTCAGTGACCTTATCTGTTCAGCTTTATTTTTGTGATAAAAGTGTTCAATTCATTTACATACATACATCTGTGTGTTGATGTAGGGTAAGAAAGTGCACATAATGATCCCAAGAGAAATGAAGTTTGTAAATTTGCATAATTTGTCTTGATTTGGTTTAGATAAAAATTGATATAAAATATAATTAATTTTAACAATACATTTTATGAGATTCTTAATTTTTATTAATTTTTCAATCATATATTTCATTAATTTTTGTCAAATTTACTAAAAGTCTGATTTTTAGCAAAATCAAATGGAGGTTTAGTCGAAGTGCAAAGCATGTGGAGGCGAGAATTTGGTCTCTTCATGATCCCCCAGAGAGAATTGTCAAGCTTGACTTTACGTTTACCATCTTGTTGAAGTCGTGTTTTTATTTTACTAAAAATAGGCTAGTAAAAAGTAGGGCTGTCCATGGGTCGGTTCGGTTCGGTTCTGAAGATACCCGAACCGACCCAAAACTTTCGGGTATTTAATAAATGGACCCGTCGGGTCCAAATATAATTATGGAACCGTTCGGGTTCGGTTCCGTTCGGTTCGGTTCGGGTCGGTTCGGTTCCGTTCGGTTCCGTACCATAATTAAATTTTTTAATATTTTCAGCAACACTACATAAATACAATTAATAACATTTCATTCGTAACTTTTACAAATTAACGTAGCCCAATTCAAAAAAATATACAAAACTAGCCGTCCAATAAGATTAATTCAATGCATACAAATACCAAAAAATAGATATTAATATTACAGCAAAACTACATAAAGTATATTCATTTGCTTCAAATTAAAATGGGCTAATGGATTTTAAAATGATTTGGGCTTAAAAATTAAAATTATGAAATAATCTAATTTATTCAATTAATTTGCTAATTTGTATAGGAAAAAAATAAAATAATTTAATTAATTAGATATAAAAAATAAAAAAATTATTTAGTTTCGGTTCTTGTTCGGTTCTTGGTCTAGACCCAAGACCCGACCCAAACCCATCGGTTCTCGATTCGGGTACCCGTTCGGGTATTTAATTTATGAAGAACCGCTCGGTTCGGTTCGGTTCGGTTCGGGTCGGGTTCGGTTCGGTCCGGTTCGGTTCGGTTCGGGACTTTTGGACACCCCTAGTAAAAAAGGTGTTTGTACTGCACCAATAATGCGTTTTAAGAAACCCAGATATGCTATTATAGACACTTGAAATGTAGCCGGAAAAGAAAAATATTGCACCCCATTGCACTTAGAGGGCAAGTGACAAACATGTACGATGTTAGTCCGACTCAAATAATATAGTCCACATCAACCGAGCATAGGGTTTGAGAATGTAAATTGAATAGGCTTGTCTCGATGTGGTTACTCAACCCATGACAGAAAAAATTACCTAATAGAAACAAAGTTTCACTGATGGCCATTCAATCAACAAATGTCCAAAGTTAACGTTTTAGTTATTCGTACACCGAACATTGATGTTAACTCTTAACTTTCCTCATCGAAGTGTAAAATGACATTCAATTTTGGATTTCAATTCGACAACCGTCATAGTTCCTGCCCTGCTACCAGTCCCGTTTAAAATTAATTTTAAATTTAAGTTTTTTATCAAACAAAAATAATATATTTATCATATGTTTAAAAAGAACATACATAAGTTGTTTCTGACAAATTGGTAAAAAAATAATAATATTTACTAAGTAAAGATATAAAAAAAATAAAAGCAAAAAATAAAATAAATAAAAATAAAAAATAAATGGGGCATGGGACCTGCCCCGTCCCGTTTTAAACGGATATGGGGATTGGACAAGGTAACGAAAATATCCGATGGAATGGGATGAGAATGACTGATCCGTCCAACACTCGTCCAGTTGTCATTCCTAACCAGATGGTACTCCACAATCATTATACAAGGTAAATACACCAATTTAAGATGAACTTTAACTCCTAACTGATAATATGCTAGATTCACTTTTCACTTCATATAAGGACTTGTTTAACAAAATTCCTATTTTACTTGTGAAATAACTTTTATAAGAAGTTGACCAAACTGATCAAACAATCCCTAATTCAAGTATCAAAGAGAAGTTCTCGATTATGATATTCTATGTCAATTCGACAACCATTAACTAAACCCAACCCAACCGATTGTATTACATATTTGTTTGAATATTTCGCACAATAACCCCGAAATTTACACCCTAACAGAAGAAAAATAAAGTAAAAATCTCAATAAAGCAATATAGGGATTGAAGACGTATTACCGGTTACAAAACATTTGTTTCACTCTTTGTGAACTAGAAAGTTGGAGAAAGTGAATTATGAATTACAACTATCAAATCATTTTTTGATTTATAACTCATTATTTATCATGGTGTTTGATCTTCTTCTCATCACTCGTCATTGTCAACTTTGCTTTACTTTTTCCACCTCTCACCAGTCTGCAAATCAGCAGCTTTCTCTTTAAGTATCTAACCCTATCCGACCCTATATACAGTTCAACCATACCCCTACCCTGATCACCCCACTCCACCTCAATATCTCCATTTTTTTTCTTCTTTTATAAAAACAAAAGGAGAGACAGCAGCATCTTTATAAGTATAACCCAACTGTGTGTATATATTTCCCAACATATATATCCAACTACTGCATACAAAGTACTGCCCCTATCGGAAGAATACAACACACAGAGTGGAAGATGGAAAATAATTGGAACCTGTTCAGTAATAATATTAATGCCAGTGTGAGGGGGCGCAATGATAGTTGCAATGCATGGGAGATCTGGGATCTTGCCAACACCTTTCGCCACCCGCCACCCACCACCTCCTCCACCGTGCAAGTGGAAGCACGTGATTTGCACGCGCTCATGTTCAACCACCAAGATAACCGTTCTTCATTATCACAGCCCGACTTCTATTCAGACCCTCATTTGACTTGCTTGAAGCTGGGAAAGAGGCACCATTTCGAGGATGTTACACCCGGAACTTCAATGACCAAGAAAGGCAAACCCTATGGTTCAACTGCTGGTGGTGGAGGGGCGTCTTCTGCGGCGGTGCCTTCAATTTTACCGAGGTGTCAGGTGGAGGGATGCCAAGTGGTGCTAGTGAATGCGAAGGACTACCACAGAAGGCACAAGGTTTGTGAAGTGCACGCCAAAGCTCCAAAAGTAGTGGTTCATGGCATTGAACAACGTTTCTGCCAACAGTGTAGCAGGTAAAAGTACTACTGTTCACTGCAAATGACTCCATATGTATTGTACTGTTTATTTGCAAGTGAATGACAACCAATTAAGCAGTGACTAAAAATGTACATATTTTGATAGGTTTCATGTACTGTCAGAATTTGATGAGTCAAAGAGAAGTTGCAGAAGGAGATTAGCCGGCCACAATCTCAGAAGAAGAAAGAACCCTCAAGACCATTCTGAAGTTGCTAGGAGACCTTACCAAGGTAATTAATAAATCGATAAATTACAAGAGGTTTACGGTAAAATTTATATTAAAGCTTGTCATATGAAAGAAACTTCAAACCTTATTTGCCAAATGTTGCAGAACAATTCCACAAAGTTCTTAACTCCTGTAAGTACGAAGACACGAAGCATGGCGAGAGCACGTGTAGGCTAATAATTTATCTTTAGCTCCCAGCATACTTTTTAGTAATTATGCTTTGAATTTTCATTGTTTGGTCCCTCCTGAATTAATTTTTTAAACTTTTTTTTTAACATAACTTATCCACCTTCATGGTAATTGAGAAAAAAGAAGAAGAAGAAGAAGAAATAGAAGCATGATATTAATTGAAAAAACACGCTTGTGATAGAACCTGAATGGTTAATACTTAGGGCGTGTTGGGTAGATATTAAAATTGGATTAAAATTAAAAAATTAGCCGTTATTGTTGACTTTTATTAGACAAGTGATTCTCAATAACGACCATATTTTCAATTAAAATTGGATTTTAATCTTGGGCAAACATGCTCTTAATAGGTTAACTAGAGACTTCTTACTACTGGGAAAGGAAGGTTGAGGATCAAATTAGTATAGAATAGCAAAACAATATTTGCTTTGTAAGCAATTCAGGTTAATTTGGCCATAAAGAATGCTAGATGTTGTTAACACTCCAAGCTTACATTTACTTTGACATTTGATGTATCATTAAAAAATGAATGATGGAAAAATTGTTTATTTTTTTAAAATGTCCAATAGTTTGTTATTACGTGGCAAAGTGTAAAGAATGATGTACAAACGCATTATTCAAAAGACTGTTTATTCTCGTAGGCATCAAAGAGATGGCTGGTAGATATCAATATTCACCAACAAATGGGGAGTGTGCTCTCTCTCTTCTGTCATCAAAAAACAACAGCTGGATTCCATATAAAGACCTTCCATCAAGATGCAGCACTGCCCTACACGATTTGATTGCTGAAAATCGTGCAGCCATTTTAGCCAGACAGCTCAACTTGCAACAGATGAAGGCTGCAGACCCGACCCAAAAGGGATCCGTTCGGGTTCTGAACAACCATATTATACCCGGGTCACAAGAATACGGTGTCGACTTGACATTGGACCTCATGCAGGCCGCTCCCAGTTCAGAATTCGGGTTGTTGTCTATGCATGATAAATCAGGAGAAGAATGTTGTTCTGAATCGTGGAAAGTTCACTTAGGCTATTGATTAGGTTTAAGACTTGCAAACATTCTATAAAAGATGTTTTAAGAATGTTGCAATAATTAATATAAATTATCAGATGTTGTAAAACAATCATGTATTTGAATGTTCATGTGTGCATGTATTTATGTTAACAATGTTAAAATCTATTAGAAAGGATAGTGTCCATAACTCAACTTAACAAAATCGGCTTGTTAGGGGAGGATTGTCTTCACCTTATTAAGTGGATCGTGTAAATATTACCAATCAATGTGGGACTTTAATACGCCTCCTCACGCACAGCGTGGACCATACAAAATAATTGTGAACAAATTGATATTGGGTGTACCGAACATTACAAAATTGGGATCTCTTTAATACCATATTAGAAATGATATTGGGTCTAACTCAACCTAACAAAACCGACTTTTTGGGAGACGATTATCCTCACCTTATTAAGTGGATCTCTTAAATATCACCAACCAATGTGGGACTCTAATAAAATCATTTGAACACGATTAAGAGAGTTTTCTATTTGGCAAGTAATTCATATGATCAGTCCTCTTTTTAAAATACCATTCACCGTGGTCCTCCTTTTCGCAAGAATAATATTTAGCTCTGCCTTAATGCTTTTGTTGATGCAAACTGGGCAAGTAATTCAGATGATCGGTCGTCAACATCCTCAAATATCCTATTTCTTGTAGGGATGGACATGAATTGAGTTGGTTCGATTTTAGGGTTTAGGTTAGGTTTGAGTCTAGTACACGTTGGGCTATTTTAAATCGCGTTAATTAACTATACAAGTATTCACTTTAACTAGAACACATTAAACCCCACGCAACCTGGAGTGACATTAAATCCTAAATTAACACAATTGTACACTTACAAAATTAACTTGAATTAACTACATTCGAAAAAAAAAAAATTGACCAAACTTTCATGCATTGCCAATATGTTTTTAATCCATCCGATTTCTTTATTTTATTACATAATATATATAAAATTTTCGGGTTCGAATTGGGTTGGATTTTATAGGGCAACCCAAAACTCAACCACTAACAGACAAAAAACTCTTCTGAAAAAAACTCTAACCGAACTATTGGAAAAATTGATGCAAAACTGGTCGGTTCGCTTTGGATTGGCCGGTTTGTTTGGTTACTGTTAGGCTTATTGTAATTGGCAATTATTTAGATAAAATTAAAATTATAAAAGAGTTGTAAAAGTTAAAGAGTCAATAGAGAGATTGTATATTTCAATTATAAGTTTTTGGATTCGAATATAGAACAAAAAGAGAAAGTCGCAGCATTAATGCTTGCTTAATGCTAAGATCATGCTCGAACGTCCAAAACAATCAGCTGGTGCCCACTTAACGCCAGTGTTTCGCTTGAGCGTCAACCCGACACTCGCCCAGCGACGAGGTTTCGCTTGAGCACCAATTTTTTTTCTAGAAAAAATTGTATATTGTTTTTTAAACAGTTTTTTTAGTCCTAAACAACCTCAAAACACCTATTATATATGCCAAAGTTATATTTCATCTATAGGTGAAGTTAATCATTATATTCTTCCTAGAATTCATTTGTTGGAGATCCTACATCAATCCCTTACATTGAGATCAATCAACCACACATTATTAAAAATATCAAATTCATATTCTCAAAACACCAAACCACCCACTTTTTAAATATTTATCAAAGAGTGCGGAAAATTCAGAAAGGTAATTGGAGTTTCAGTTGGAGGAGAACGATGAGTTTAGTTGAGTTTGGACCGTACTATAAGTCAATTCGTTTATGGTGGATTTTATTGGTAGCGTGTCTAGAGTTTTTTTTTATCCCACAAGGGATTTTTCTCCGTGATCAATTCCTTGGTGTTATTTATTTTCTACAAATTACAAACTACAGTAATTCAACATTTATGTTAGATTTGCATGTGAATTCATCTGGATTAAATATTTATAATGACTTTATTGCTTTGGATGTTGGTAAATTTAAATTTAGCATAAAACACCTATTCTCCTCTCTAGGTGATGGTTGGGTCAAACTTCTGTATTTTAGCAAGAAATACATGGAAATGGCCGATTAACCCAGCCATATTTCCATAATAGTTTTTGACCAGTAAAAAAAGGTTAATTGTTTAAAATAACATATATTTACCAAAAGTCATTTTTTCCCTCATATGAAAAACGAGAATTCAGAGGAAAAAAGAAAATCTTACATGATCACTAACACGGGTCGAGATCCAGTCGAAATCGCCATCCTCACAGTCCGACCACCACACAACCCAGTTAACGACTACATTATCTTCAACAAGATTAGTTTTTTATGAATTACGAGATTGATTTTTCATTTATGATGTTTGAAAAATTTGTGGATTTTATGATGTTTATAATATTTATTCTTCATTATTTAGGTAAATTATTGAGTGTAGCAGTAATTTAAGTGTTGAATTTGCCAAAAAAAAGAAGCTTAGTCTCGTCAGAAATGGTGATTTTCGATGAGAGCAGCCCGAACGCAAACTGTTAACAGTCGGTCAACTAGGCCTAATATAATTGTCTGGGCCGACTGTTCGGCCAATATATTTTGTTCAAATTAAAAAAATAATTCTTTTTTTCATTATATATATTTTTTTCAATCTAAAATTCTTTTAAACAAATCTTGAACATTTATATATATATATATATATATATATATATATATATATATATATATATATATATATATATATATATATATATATAATTTTCTTTCATTTCTTTTTCCTTTTATTTTTTTATTTTTTGTCATTAATTTGTATTTAATTCAATTTATTATTATTTTCTTAATTTTTTTTAAATTTGAAATGGTTTATTATATTCTTTCTTTAATTTTTATATTATTTTCTTTAATTTATTTTTCTATTTTTATTTTTGTATGTAATTCTTCTTTTCTCTTCTCCTTTAATTTTTATATATTTATTTTTTCGCGTATAGTAGTTACAATTAGATTTACTTAATTTTCTGATATTATACTTTATTCCATTATCTTTTGTTGAAATTTCTAATATTTGAATTTTTGCAGGATGAAATACCATCTAAATGCGGAGTTGAGACGAATTACGGGAAACTGTACTTGGAATAGCAGCTTTGATAGTTTCACTACTATATTGGAGTCGTTGGATGATCAGCACGGAGATATGTTGAGAGAATTGCAGTCCTCCGATAGATTATTGATGCATTATTGTGTCGATTGCTTAGGCCAGTTCACGGCTATACCCTCCACTTCGATCTCGGGGGCAAGGTAGCTATTTTCTCTATGTTTGATTTTGCCCTGATGACTGGACTGAAGATTACGGGAGACGAAACAGCTACTGACAGTACTCAAAGAAGTAATAAGATGTACGACGCTGATTTTTAGGAATAGGGGATAGTGTTTCTACCAAAATTGATTAGTGCAATCAAGGAGTGCGACCAGATGCTATATAGATTGAAGTTAGGACTTGTCTATATCCTTGAGAGCGTACTGAGGTGGTCTATATCCACAAGAAGACCGCGATAGACCTTTTTTCATTTGGAAGTTGTTGACGAGATTGATGCCTTCAACAACTATCAGTAGGCCCGGAGATGTTTTAAGGACACCGTATATGTCTTCACCAGATCACACTTGAAGTCCAAGGGGTCCTTGCGTAAGTACAATACTTATGGATTGTCCCGATAGTATTCGAAATTTTTTAACATAATCAATGTTAAAAAAATTTTATATTTAATTTATATATAACATTGACCCCCTCTTGGGTGCCTGGTTTGCGAAGAGAGGGGAGACACGCTACCATTAGATGCATATTAGCGAGCATCCCGAGCAGACGGTTGTTAGCTCTTCTCAATGACCCTTAGATGAGTATTATATATTTGCTATTTATATTGTATGACATTTCAAAATTTTAGCACATGATCATTAACTAGTTAAAATGTCAATATGTCAGCTTGACATCCAACTGAGTTGATGTCGTCGATGGAGGAGGAGGGTCAAGGTTTTGTGCGTGAATTAGTCGTTCTGTACACTCAAGACAACCAGTTGTCCAATTCCAACATGGACCGAGACTGGGTATGTGATTTGAATATAATTTGTTGAGTACCGTTTGAATGAGTTAGCCTATTTTAGTTAAGTTAATATTTTTTAATGTTGTTATTTGTGTAGGAGCGCGATCATGTTGATCGACAATCACCTTCGCTTTGGATATCACCTCTACAGATGGAATCACTTTTCGATGAGATCTCATTCTACTTCATCCAGACACTTCCCCCGTGGATCTCCTGCACACAGTCAGAGTCATTATTTCAATGATCTGAATATTCGTGGTTGACTGGATTTATAAGAGAGGAGATGGGAGCGTTACGAACAGAGTTGAGAGAGGAGGTGGTGCTACGAGTGGAGTTGGGAGAGGAGGTAGGAGAGCTATGATGAGAGTTGAAAGGTGAGGTATCAGATTTATCCCATGATGTTAGAGTGCTACAAGGCCATTTAGCAGAATTTCAGGATGAGGTCGCAACGCTCCAAGGCGAGATTGCAAGCAGACAATGGGGTGACGAAGATCGGGGTCACACACTATTGTGGATGATGATGGTACATTGGAATCATTTTTATTATTTGAGAAGCGGGAGTGGGTGGCCCCAATGGGGACATCAGAGGTGGTCGAGGAGAGGACAGAGGGGGTGACCCTGATGATGGAGTTGGTGACGGTCCCCGGGGAGGTGGTGGTGGCGATGAGGAAAGGAAGCCCGTCGCGACATATGGTAAAAAGCATGCTGTTGACTGGCGGAGCAGGTGGACAGCAAGAGGTCGATATTGTCTTCCTAGTACGTCTTTTTTCCTTCATGGCTGAGGCGTACAGAAAGACGTTAATTGACAGGACATATCCCAATCTTTTCCGAAAGGTAGACCATGCCAAGTGGAAAACGTTCCAGACAAAGTGGAAAAGAATTATGCACAAGTAAATATTTCATGATTTTAGTAAAATACGTTAACTCATCTATGCTTCATTTAACATTTTTCTAAATCTTTCTTCGGAGCTAGCCACACAGTAACTCAAAGGACGATCCCAAACGCTTATAAGTGGTTTCATGATATCAGGACTTTGGGAGCTTGGCTTGTCGACGATGTAAGTGTAATTTCACAATTGTTATTTATTATGTATACATAATTTGTTGTTTATTAGTGTTTCCTGGCAATGAATTTGTTGCGTGATCGGACTCAAAGATATCCGAGAACATTTCACATTCCTGGCCATGTCATATTGAGCATCAAGTTCCTACGTGCCGTTACCATTGAGTATCATCGCTCCAACTTATGGGTAATAAGTACAAGGTGCTCGAATATATACTCGAGTGGGTTATAAGGACATGGCCGAGTGTCAGAGAAATGTCATGGAAGGGTTGCATGTATATGTACATTCCAATAATAGCGAATCATCAATGTTTTGTCGTGGAAATCATTTTTGTTGATTCTATTATATATGTGTACGACTCCGATCATTCATGTCTAACACAGGGTCAGCTCGAGCTTAACATGGAGTCGTGGCTGTGATCGTTTCTTTGATAGCTAGATGAACATGGATGATTGTGTCCGGAGCGTAGGGTTGGCGATCCCCAGGGCGGAGGATGTGTCCAGGGAGTGGCCCTGATGACAGAAGAGATGGCGATCCCCGAAGTGGAGAGGGTGGCGATCGTTGGGGTGGAGGGGGTGGTGGACGAGGAGAGGATGCCCGTTGTGATCAAGGGTGAAAAGTGTGTTGTTGACGTGCCAAAGCAGGTGATCGACAAGAGGTCGAGATTCCGTCACAGTACGCCATTTCTCCCTTCACGGCTAAAGCAAAGAGGAGGTCGTTCATCGACGGGACATACCCCAATCTCTTCCAGGAGGTGGACCATGCCAAGTGGAAACCATTCAAGACAAAGTGAAGAAGAATTATGCATGGGTAAGTATTTTATGATTATAGTAAAGTACGATTCGTTAACTCATCTATACTTCTTTTAACATTTTTTTCGTTTCTCTTTTTTCAGAGCTAGCTATACGATAGCTCAAAGGACCCGTAAGCTTATAAGTGTTTCATGACATCACGACTTCAGGAGTTTGGCTCGCGACGATGTAAGTATAATATCACAATTGTTATTTATTATCTATACATAATTTGTTATTTATTAAATGAAATAACACACTCTTTTTTTATTGGTTTTTCCTGATGTAGCACATCGACCTGGCCATGGACTTGTTACGCGATCTGGCTCAAAGATATTCGAGATCATTTGACATTACTAGTCGAGTCATATTGAGTATCGAGTTCCTATGCATCGCTAACATTGAGTATTAGTCGCTCCAACTTATGGGTAATGAGTACATGGTGCCAGAATATATTACTCGAGTGGGTCATAGGGATGAGACCAAGTGTCGAGGGAAAGTCATAGGAGGGTTGTACGCATATGTAAATTCCAGTGATCGTGAATTATCGATGTTTTATCGTAGAGATCGTCTTTGCTGAGTCCATTATAAATGTATACGATTCTGATCATTCATATCTGACACGGGGTCAGCTCAAGCTTAACCTGGAGCCGGTGGCTGTGATTGTTCTTTTGATGGCTAGACGAGCGGAAGTGATTGTGTAAGACAGACTAACCATCATACGAGACACGAGGACGACGAGTCAGTCGAAATCGTAAGTATTTATAATTTTTTAAATTTGAAAACTTATTTTTTAGCATCACTGTTATAAACTAACACATTATTATTTAATTGATGGGGCGGTTGTGGTATGTTCGCAATAAAGTATATTAATTTTTTTAGTATAACACATAAGGTTGATAAAATCAATTAACGATGGATAAAGAATTAGAGGCATAAGTTAGCGTGCGATTTGTAAGAATTCAATTTTGACCCGTAAATATTGTTTTTTTAATTGTGAAAAATTGTAAATAATGTAAAAAAAAAATGTAAATATTGTATATTTAATGGTTTATTTAATTGTAAATATTGTAAAAAAATTTAAATATTGTATATTTAGTTGTTTATTTAATTGTAAAATAATTGAAAATATTGTAAAAAAATGTAAATATTGTTCATTTAATAGTGACACCACATCCTTCTAATTGTCATTTAGGAGAATCTGATTTGTACAAAATTAACGAGTATACCCTATTGTTTTGCACCTGCCGTACCTATGCGGATGGGAAAACTCTTCGTTATATGATATTTCAGATGTATGTGGAGGTCTAAGACCACGCGGTTCAACTTCGGGTGGCAACAAACTATTAAATGGGAGAATATGGTCGGTAACTTCCCACTCGACTTCATTCGGTAGAGAAAATATAGTCTCAGCATAGCATACGTTGCTCTCCAATAATCAGCCGTGTAATAATGAGAGCATGAGGTTCTCGCTGCAAAGTCTCTATACATAGCCACTACGATTGTATGCTCAAATGAAAAACTCTTCAACTGAAATCGACTACAATTACAGACGTTATCAGTCAAGCCCACCATGTATACGATATTACGTACACATTTCAATGAGAAGCGCAACTCATCCAGTGATTCCACATTCAAATTCCTCGCAACCTCTATAGCCTTAAAGAGTTTATCCTCTTAAACCGGTGTAGCACGCTCGTGCAACTCTGTGATTCCGCACGTTGGTCGTGAAACCAGTGTTGCAACTTGTTACGAATGTTCTCAATCATTGTGAGGATTGGTAACTCTCGATCCTTTTTGAATAATGCATTGGAAGACTTCGCATTATTTGACATCATCATGTTGTATCGACGTCTTGAAAAATGTGACTGTGCCCATGTTCAATCCCCATTTTTGTTAGACACTCCCATAACTGGAAGGATTTACTTCATATTTTCACCATAAACTTATTACACTCTTCAATACTGTAAGTTTCGATCGCTCTCCTAAATGATGAAACGATGTCTTTGCCCCGATACTAAGTCTTTGGTTGCCTTCTATATGGTACATGCAATACCCATGATGTACCTCGAGAAAAACTTCTGTGATACCATTTATTATAGACATTCCCCGGTCAGTTACAAATGTAAGGTTCTCGACTTCCCCGATCACTTCCATCTGTTTTGTAAAGAACCAACCCATTGACAATCATTTTCACTATCGACTATGTCGAATGTAAGAAGGTAAATTTGGATGTTGGTATCTTGACATGTAGCAATGATCAGCTTGTCTTCATTTCTAGCTTTCAAAGTTGTACCATCAACTAGAATTAAGGGTTGCATCGCATTTCGAAATTCCCAAATGAATTGTCCAAGAGTCACAAAAGAAAATTTTAAAACAATTCTCGCCCTTCGTCTTAATAAAAAATGTCGAGTCAGATTAGTTATCCCCATGTTATGGCAAAACCTAGCCAATTTAGTATAGATTTCCTCAACCGAGCCCATTAAATCTTTCAACGCGATTCTTCGGTCTTCTAGTAGCTCATTACCACTTCGTACTCTCGACGCACGTCGTCAATGATATCTGAATGTCTTTAGATCGTCCATGGGTCCGGTGCTAGTGCATTATCTGTCAACCAACAAATCATGCCCGGACTTGCCTATGATCATTTCAATAAATTTTCACTTTGCAAGTACGTTCTCGTATATACTTGGGAACTACAAATACGTTTAAACAAATTCATTTCATATCAATGAAGAATTTCATATTAGCCTTTACTTTACTCTCCGAAATTGTTTTAAAAGTCGGACAATTATTCTCTAAAGACAAAATTGTTTGAATCTCTCTTAAATATTACTTATAAAACTGAATTTAATTTGAACTATATTGTCCGAATATTCAACTGAAATTTATTTTTTGAAAGGTCACTTGACAATTTAACAAAGATTTAGATGATTTTGCTATTGGTTGGGGTACTCTAATAAATTACCAGTACAAAAATTCAATAGAGATTTGTTGTTATGAATGTCACTTGATGGTTATTTAACATAGAAGTTGGGAAGCAATTAATATTTCAATTTTCCGAAATGCAAATGACTATTCTAGGAGGATGAATTATTGCAGTTAGATGTGAAATCTGGCACCTAGGGTCCTCGGACTTGAATGCAACTACTCCATAGATTTTCAAACTTCAGCACGTGGCAAAAGATGATAACACAGAGGTTTTGCCTTATGTGGGGGCTTGCATAAATGGAAAATAATCACGTGCCCGGTGCGTGATAAAAAAAAATTATATTCTCTTGAATTCAACTTCAAAGAAATAATTAATTAATTAGCTCCTATGAAATATGAATATGAATACGTCTCACAATTGGATCTTCATCAGAAGAGAAATCAAACTCATTTCCTATAATGCACCCACACGAATACGTATGTCCAACACGATATGTATCGAATACGTCGACACGTGATTTTTAAAAAAAGTACAGACATGATACGTCATCGACACATTGATTAAATTCTTAAAAATTCTTCATTTATATAATATAAATTTAATTTTATACAAATTATTAATTTTTTTTGTTGAAATATTTTAAATATGAGTACGTGTTTAGTACTTGCTAATAACTTTGAATTAACAATATACTCCCTCCGTCCTATATATATAGGCTGCGTTTCCTTTGTTTCTTGTCCCAAATATATAGGCTTGTATCTTAATTGAGAATGTTATGTTTTGTTCTTTTACTAATATACCCTTATTTAATTTGCCTAATTCCTAATTCCAACAATAATTTCTTTTAGTTGTTGAAAATTAAATAGGGATAAACTTGGAAAGTTATTGATAAAAATTATTTTTCCAATAAGATTTCTTAATCTGTGTGAAAAATGAAATAAGCCTATATATATAGGACGGAGGGAGTATGATATTTCATGTTCGACACGTGTGAAAAATGAAACAAGCCTATATATATACACTACCCTAATTGAAGTATCTGTGCTACATAGCTCATTTTCGTGGGGACCTTTTCAACATCAGCACCACTCACAATGAAGTCATTAAAAATAAAATATAATAATAATAATAATAATAATAATAATAATAATAATAAAAGCAGTCTCCATGCAGGAGACAACTTAACTTTTAAGTACTTTAGAAGAAAAAAATTACTTATTTTACTAATTGAGTATTGAATTCTATCTTATCTTAAAAGTTCAAAATTTGCAAGACTGTAAACTGTTTACTACCAACCTGTTTTACTGCCATCTTTTTCAGAGCTGCATACTACCCAATGGAATATTTTTGGTCAAAATGCTATTTCTTTTACCTCATTTAAGTTACTGCATTCCCTCCAGAAATTATCAGAGCCACACACAAAAGTAATGCAAAGACTAACTAAAAATAGTAATACACTGCAGGAGTGTGCCTGTCAAAATTAATCCTTGTAACAAAATGGAAACCAGTAAATGATTCCCATGTAAATATAGAGATACATATATATATGTGTGTGTTACATACGATAACGATTCAACTGTAAATCGATCTGATCTCTCTTTAGAGCAAATAATAAGAAACCTGCAGAATAAACTCTAGTCAAATTGATGGTTCTTCTTCCACCATGTTATTACTAGGTCTAGGTAGTCCGCAACGCGTAAGATCTTGAAGTCACCCCCTTTCAGTAAAAAATTGTGCTTGGTGAAGAACTCGTTGTACCCTGATATGATCTTTGGCTAAAATCCAGTGAAATTCTTGGAGGTGAAATTGCAACGGTGACCAATGAAGAATGAGTCCCAGAATCAGGTGGAGACCCTGAAATCAAATCAAACCCAGTCCACTCCAGTTTCAATTTTATTTTTCTTGTCCATGAGCTGAATTTATGCATAGAGAAAGCTTACTTGCAAAGTTTTCAGATGAAGAATTTGGTGCAATGTCCAGTAGAGACTTGTTGCTGGGTTCTTGACTTGGTTGCTGGGATTTTCGCCTACGCCGGTTATGGTCAGCCAATCTTTTCCGGCAACTCCTCTTCCCGTTGTCGAATTCCGAAAGGAGATGGAATCTAATTAAGGGAAAATTAGTGAGAACAATTAACAATTCAAATGGAAATCTCATATAATTAGGTGTAGAAACAGTAGAATTTTAAATGTGTTGATCATTAAAAAAGCTGATAACAGGTTGTTGAATTCAAAAAGAATAGCTGTACATTACTATAATAAGCAAAATCCAACGGTACGTTAAAACGTAATTGGGAGCAAAATCACGAGGAAAATCTACGGACGCCAATGCCATCGGGATCAACACATGTACCACCCAATCCAATCATGAGCTTGTTAACACTTCGAAAGGGCAGTCAATACTCACCATTAACACTAGGTTGCAACTAAAAGAAATATGGGGATAAATGTACAACCTGCTGCATTGTTGGCAGAATCGCTGAGTCAACCCAGCGGCGATGACAGTAGCGGCCTTGGAGTGGAACTCACACACCTTGTGACGGCGGTGGTAGTGTTTTGCGTAAGTAAGGTCCGCGTGGCAACCTTCAGCTTGGCATCTTGGGAGATTGACTGAGCCGAGCTCCATTACCCTGGACCGGCGGTAGAGCCGGTTCACAAAATCGTCCTCGGAGGACGCAAAATAAGTCCTCCCTCCCAAATTAAGCCCAATCCTACTATTGCTGGTGTTAAACTCGAACCCACCAGCAACCGTCTCACTCTTGGGCACCATCATGAACCCAGTTGGACCGGTTGGTTCAAGAGTGAGCATTGAAGCCTGTGGTGCATGAGGATTCGGGTATGATGATGCAGAAGTTCCATAAGAGCGTGGGTCATAGAAATTAGTCAAATGGGTGTCAGTATATGGGTGGTGAAACGGGTGGGGGTGGTCGTGGTGGTTGTGAGGAGTGACGGTGGAGAATTCATTAGGGTTAACAAAAGTGTTGACTTCCATCGTGAAGTTATGAGTGCCGAATGGGTCAAAAATCTTTCCGTTTTGGTTAGAATCTTGGGCCGTCTCTTCACCAGAAAGCATGATCGATGATGGGTTCCCCCATTCATAGTCCACCATGCTTCTACTTTTATTTGCCCTCCACCAGCAGAATCAAAGAAACAAAAACAGCGTCTTGAACGCACCTGTGAGCATAAAATAAACAAAAGTAGAAATTATTTGCCAGATATCTGAAATCAACTAAACGTAGAAATTATTTGCCAGATATCTGAAATCAACTAAACTCTAGAGAGAGGAAAATCAGAGCTTTAAAGGGGAAGATTATGGTGAGTGAAAAAGCTGGAAAAGATTTAACTTTCTGTTTGTCCGTGTTAGTTGCTTTATGGCAAAGTAAGGAGCTCCTTTTTTGAGTTTAAACTTTGTGTGAGCTTGAGGATCATGTCAGGTTTAAGGGTTCTTGACATCTTGTAGCATTGGCAAAAATTGAGAGAGAGAGAGAGAAAATGAAAGGTAGATAGCTAGAGAGAGAGAGAAATGAAATCACCTCGTGGCAGTTTGGAACAGAGAGATACAGTGGAAATCAAAACCCTACAAGTGAAGTATTAATAGTCGCTACATTTCTCCATTTTTACAAGGAACGCCACTTAACTTTCTCTGTCCAGACTAGCATCTCTCTCTTTCTTATCTCTAAGAGAGAGAGACGGGTTTCTCTCTCGACTTATTAACACAAAACGTCTCTATTTTAACGTTCCATCGTGAAAAACGTTATTTTTATTAATTTTTATTCAATTTCTCAATTAAAAATTGTAAAATAATAAATATATCCTCCTATTTAAATAAAACAAAAGGAAAAGAAAAAAAAATTACAATCATACTCCTATTTTTTAAAAGAAGTACAAATAAATCACAAATAAATTAAATTAAAAAAGAAAAGAAAAATCTTCTTCTTCTTTTCCCTCTCCCTCTCCCTCTCCCTGAGTATCAACTTCAAAAGGTGTCTTTGCCACAATCGACAGTACATGTATACCATTCTGTAATTTATCTTGTAACAAGATGTTAATTAATCTATGCCTCTTAAGCAAGCTCTTGCCTTCAAATTCTTCAGAAACCACTTGCACGTTAAAAAACGTCTCCTCATTGCTTCCCTTAACTCCAACATGACCCGCATGCTGGTATGATATATCCTCAACTTCCAATTCAATAGGTCTCAGCTCTTTCTCCAATTTCTCTGTTAAAATTTGGGTGTGACCTGAATTCTTTGTTGAAATAATTGAAAAATTCTAATTGAAGTGCACGGTAAAAGAAATTCAGTTTGAAATGCTATTGGACTGTTATTCAAGTTGAAATTCTATTTGGAAGCCCTATTAGGAGTTGAAATTTGTATGAGACTTGAAGATGTTGAAATTATGGACCGGGAAGAAAAGTCGTCGCATTTTCGCTAGCCTACCACTAGTTGGCCGCTAGAGCAGCACCTACAGGTTTTCTTCCGAGACTTGATCGCTCACCTATCACTCGAGCGACAAACCTATTGCTAGCATGTCACTAGCTTATCGCTCGAACGACAGGGTTGTCCGGCCCAAACCCTTTTTACGTTTTAACACGTTTCTTTTGCATTCTACTTCAATTACAACTCCTTTATTAGAATTTGGATGTCATCCTACATAGTTGCCTATAAATATTAGGATCTTGTATACAATTTTATAGTGTGAGAAAAATGATTACTAACTTTCATTGTAATATTTCTCCATCTTCATTATTTGTGGTGCAATAAAATCTCTTAATTCATCTACCATATTTTCTTGTCTTCTTTTATTTTTTTGCTTGTGATCAAATATTTCATTATTATGTCATAAAACTTCGATATTTCAATCTGATGGTTTGGTTTCATATCAAGTGGTATCGAACAATACGTGATCCTTGAATTTTCAATAATTAGTATCAGAGATTTTGGGCATAATTAACACAAGAACTGGTATCAGAGCGATTTTTGTATCTTGCTTATTTTACAACAAGTGGTATCAGAGACTAGGTTCAGCAGTTCCGCAAGAGCGCATGGTTCAATTTGTTCAAGGTTTTTTTTTTTGTGATGACTTCCATGAAATATGACATTCAGCTTTTGGATCAGAGCACTAAATTTTCGCCATGGCAAGTTAAGATGCGTTTAGTACTCGCACAGCAGGATTTGGATGATGCGTTGCTGGTAATTGACAAAATGCCCGCAACTTTGACCGCGAAGGAGAAATTACGGAAGGATAAGAAGACAGTTTTTCACATTCATCTTCATCTATCAAATACCATTCTTCAGGATGTTTTGAAGGAGGGTTTAGCAGCTGTTTTATGGTTAAAGTTGGAGCAATTGTGCATGACTAAAAGTCTGACAAGCAAGTTGAATCTCAAGCAGCGTTTATACTCTCATCGAATAGCAAAAGGATGATCATTGGAAGATCATGTGGCTGTATTTAAGGAGATAGTCGCTGATTTGAAAACTTTGGAAGTAAAGGATGATGAAGAATATTTGGCATTGATCCTATTGTGTTCGTTGATCGCTTCGTTTTCTTCATTTAGAGACACGATCTTAAGAGGAGGTGTATGATACTTTATTTTCAAAAGAGAAGATGAATCATCTGATTTCTGAGGCTAGAGATAGAAAATGCATGGTTACTTATGGTGGTTCTGGAAGGGGCATATCGACATCTAAGTTTAGTAATCAAAATTTTAACTACTGCAAGAAGAAGGGGCACATGAAGAAGGATTGCTACAAATTGCATAATAAAGAAAGGTTGTCTACAAGTCGATATGGGAAGCAATCAGA
Source organism: Fraxinus americana (assembly GCA_035079005.1). Classification (NCBI taxonomy): domain Eukaryota; kingdom Viridiplantae; phylum Streptophyta; class Magnoliopsida; order Lamiales; family Oleaceae; genus Fraxinus; species Fraxinus americana. The sequence goes on along the minus strand of CM068719.1, from coordinate 27,491,865 downwards.
GACTTCAGGTGAAGCAGACCTCGCAGAGAACATTATAAATGAAGGACATCTCTTGACTATTTCTGATATCGAGTTTAAACCAGAGGAGGATTAGATTCTGAATTCAGCGTGTGTGTTTCATATGTGTCCTAATAAGGACTTGTTTACTACATATGAAACCGTTTCCAAATGTATCGTGGTTATGAGAAACAACACACCTTGTCGAGTTACTGGAATTGGTACGATAAGATTGAAACTATTGGATGTGACAATTAGAACACTTTTCCCAGTTCGACATGTTCCAGATTTGAAGAAAAATCTCATCTCGTTATCTATTCTTGATTGAAAGGGTTATGAGTTCTTTGATGGAGGTGGAACTTTGAAGGTTTGCAAGGGTGCCCAAGTTGTACTGGAAAGAAAAGATCTTATTTATACATCTTGTAGGGTCGTGCAGAATCTAGAAGAGTCAATCAGCACAGGTTCAGTATCTTGGTGAACATTCAGTTTGGTACAATACTTTTAGGAGCTCGTAAATGGTCAAATTTGAAGAATATAGCTCAGTGGAGTTCATGAGATATGGATAATGCCGCTTTACTACCATCACCTACGGTGCCATTATATTCTATTGCTAGGGACGGACCTAGTGGAAAAAGGTATGTGGATGCTGATTTTGTTAAACATGCTTTTAGCGTAGTAGAATGTGTACAATCTAGCAATGAGTTTTCTTTAAAAGCATTTGAGTTTGATTCTGTTTTGGGGTGTGCTACAATCCGTTTGGTGAATTTTAAAATCATTATGATTTTTTTGGGAAATTGAGTTAATTCTGCAGAATGGTGCTTGGATTCATTGAAAGATATGAAATATTTTGTATTAGTTTTAGTTATTGTTGAAAAGTCAGTTCATTCCTTGCAAACGGATTTTCTTCTCCAGGTGAAGAAATTTTGGAGTTTTGTTCGTTGCAGTTGAAGTTGTGTTAATGTGGAGATTGTTAGAATTTGGATGTGACCTGAATTCCCCGTTGAAGTAATTGAAGAATTCTAATTGAAGTGTACGTCAAGAGGAATTCAATTTGAAATACTATTGGAATCTTATTTAAGTTGAAATTCTATTTGAAATTCCGATTGAGAGTTGAAATTTGATTAAGAATTGTGTTAAATTCTCAAATGAATCTGTTGAGCTGTAATTCTGTAGAATAGGTGAAGAGTCAAAATAAGAGAGGGGAGACGAGTGATGATGAATTTATTTGCATTTCTTTTAAATAAATTAGAGTATAATTGCAATTTGTTTTTTATTTTTGTATTTTCCCTTTGGTTTATTTAAATAGGATGATATATTTGTCATTTTATAATTTTTAATTGAGAAATTGGATAAAAATTGATGAGGATGACATTTTCCACAATGAAACGTTGAAATAGAGGTGAAAATACAAAAAATTGAAACGTGAGGTCGTTTTGCACGAGCGAAACGTAATGATATTTTATGTTAGCCTCCGTGTGGACCACATTTTATCTCATTAAAATGAAAAATATGACTGTTATCCATCACATCAATATTTAAATTTAAAATTTCTATCTCTTGTGTATGCCCCAATAACAACTATATTTTTCATTCTCATTCTACCATAAAGTGGCTCAAATAAGGCCTAATAAGTATTTCTCTCTCTAAGTTATAGCAGAGAGAGAAAGAGAGTAGAACTACAACTGCTGACCTATGAGGCGGCTTTGCTCAAAATGAACTTATCAAGCATTTTCACTTGAATTAAATTACCGTTTTACCCAATCCTGTGTTAGAATATTGCACTACAGCCACTATTCCTTCCGTCCCATAGGCTGACTTTTTTTTTTGTCACAAATATATAATCTTGTTTCTATTTTAAAAATGTTTTGTTTTATTGCTTGTTGATACACTCTTATTTAATTTGCCTAATTATAACCAATTTACTACTAGTCGATAATTAAATAAGGATAAATTAGAAAATATTTTGGCAAAAATTGTTTTTTAATAACATTAAATAAGATTCCTTAATCCATGTAAAAAACAAAACCAACATATATAAATGAGACAGAGGGAGTATCATTTTAATTATAAGGGATCAAGGCATACTCCCATTTATTCTCCTTTAAAATTAGTTTTTATGGAAAAATGTATTTTGAAATGTTGATTTTTTAAAAAATGTGTTGTTAAAAAAGAAGGGAAATTTTTTAATTTACGTGTAATATTATTTTATTAAAAAATGTGTGGTAAAAAAAGAAAAAAAAAATGAAAAATACATTAGAATTAAAAAACGAAATGTTGCAGAAAAATCCAGCAAAGTTGAAAATAATTTTTATCCTTGGCCTAACATGAATATTAGATTCGAGCCTGAGAGACAATAGCTACTGCCTCACTTGACGTGGACGCCATGTGCGAGACTCAAAAGCCACGCATTGCAATTTACAGACGGTCAACATCGTCACGGAGAACTCAAATTATTTTTCAAACCTTTATGAACCTATTTTGCCTTGAATAAAACATTTCAAGTCTCATCCAAAAACAATTGGAGAGCATAGAACAGATGAATTCACATTGTTTTGTCTCAAATGAAAGAACAATGGAATATCCTCCAGCCACGTGGCAAAGACCCATTGTCACACAAGATAGAACCGTTAAAATGCGCAAACAAAATCAAATAAGAATCGGTTGATTGAAATTTTAAGTTTCCAATGAGAAAAATGAGACGTGTCTAGAACGTATTCTAACTCAAAAGCCTTATCAATAAATTGTGTGGCACGTGTCTATAAATATTCAACGAAGAAAAAAGTACGAAATCAAACCTCTATGTAAATCTCTATCCATTTTGTTTCTATTCCATACTTGTTCCGATTTTCAAACGATTACGTTCGCAAGCTAACAAGAGATGCATGTGCAAGTTTAGTGGGAAAGTGGACGAGAAGGTGACAACGATCTTTTGACAGCTTAGCCTCCACTTGGAAAGAAAATTACAAATAATTTTCATTTGAAATCAAATATTAATTTCAAACAAACATTCATAAATACTACACATTGTTATCAACACATTTCGTGTAATCCACTACTTTTTTGGAGTCTTACTTGTACCAAATTAATGCTCAATTTAAATGTAAATAAACATCACTTTTCCTTGGCAACTGTGTCTATATGGAATATTATTTTTTTTTTAATTATATTTTTGATAAGTATTCATCGTCATCAATCACCAAAGTTTTCTTCTTTGACTTTCCTCCGACGCCGCCGCCCTGAGTTGTGGTGGCACCGTCATCGTCACGGGTGCTTGACTTCTTTCTTCCCATTGGAGTATTTTAGTGATATCGACTGATAAATGAGGTCTCAAATCTATTATTTTTATTTTTATATTAAAAGGTTACTTTTTTTAAGTAACTTTTTATTGTCAAAAATTAATTTACTTATTTCTAACTTTTAGTAACTAGTCACGTTATAACCTACTTTTTAAAGTGTACTAGTGATTTTAAGTTCAACCAATTATATTATAGTTATATAAAAGAGTAAAATAGAGAATCCCTCGAGTTTTATGACCATGATAATAACACCCTAAATAATTTATTATGTGCATTAAATTTTAATTTCAATGAAGATCCTCAATATATTTTAAATTCATGTCTTCAACTTTTAATTGTCCTTTTTTTTTATTCTTGAACATTTAATTATTTACGCATATTGTCACAACTTATGTCCAAGTCACGTGCATTAAAATGGCGTCTTAATATTTTGCCAAAATTTTATTTGTCATTTATTTAAGTTATTTTAAAATACGAGAGACAAATTGGTTTCTTTTTTCTTTTTTTACGTTCTACTAACAAAGTTTTTGGATGAAAATTGTCATCATAGACAAAATCGGCAAATAATTATAAGGCCAACGACAATAATTTGAAGAAAAAAAAGTTGAATATATAAGTACAAAATGAACAAAAAATTTGCCCTTAATTACGACGATTATAAATATATCCCCTCTTGCTTAAAAATTCCATTTTGCCTCTCTATGTGATATATAAAATTATATTTAGGCCATGTTTGATGGCACAAATTTTCCATGGTTTTCCATTTTCCAACTTTTATAGTGTTTGATAGACAAAATTTTCCACCTTTCTGAGAAAAATAAAACATATATTTGTGTTGGTTTATTAATTATTTTATATTTTTTAAATTTATAAAAATATTTATAAAGAATTTTTTTTACCCGAAATGATCTCGTCCAAACCAAAAGTTTGAAAGAGTAGATCTTCGGAAAGAAATTTTTTTATAATAGTATAGATATAATGAAATAATAATTTCAAAATAGTACAAAGAAATAGAAAGTATGCATTTACTTCAGAAAGGTTATGTAATTTTTGAAAAGAAAAAGAGGGCCAGAATGAATAATAAATAGGGGGCCAACAGAAAATACATTTTTTAAGAGAGAAGGTCCCCATGTATTCATTCTGGCACTTTAATTAGGTAATGGAATTGACCACACCATTCAATAGCTAAATTAGGAGATTGCATATCCTCCATTTGAGACTTGAGTCAATGATTAGACTTACACTCATTTGAGATCTTCGTTGTGGTCGAACATGCAGATATGACCAATGTAAAAAGAATTAACGACCGAGTGCTTGCTTTGAATATTGATGTAGTTTGTTTGAACATTATTTGCTTTGGATTTTAAAATTTTGAATTTGTGTTTTAACTAGAAATAAAAAAAAGGGTGCAGGAAACAAAGCAGGCCCCGGGTCACGTTGACATCTCTAACCTCGATTTAATTATATCAAATTATTTATAAACAACTCAAATTATAAATAAATAGAAAAAGTTGACGGTACATATAAATATTTCAAAAAAAAAAAATTTAATTTTAAATAGATAGAAAAAGTTGATATTTATAAATAATTTAAATTATAAAGATACTCAAAATATGTATATTAAAATATTTTTTTGGTAAAACAAAAAATAATATAGAATATTTTTTGAAGAGGAAAGACAGCGACGTGCTAGCATTATTGTTCCAATTTGATCACTACTTCCCAATCCCAATCGCAGATATTTCAACATTTCACGTACGCGTGGCTACAAATGGTTGAATGGAACGTGTAAGTTTTTAACGGCGAGTAAGAAAGAGGAAAGTCTGTGGCAGAAGTCTGGTTCGCGTTTGGTGGAAAGGCTGACACAGACGTTGACTCTTATTGTACGGAAAACCCAACTCTGACAGACTTCTCAAAAATGAAAATAAAGTAATTTGATTTTATAGGAAATAATAATTGCATAAGTCATTTGTGAACCGACAGGCGACGACATATGTTTTTTTTTAAAAGTGAAAATGCTTCTTAGAATAGTGTTTTTGTAAGAGAATGTGTGATTAAAAAAATAAGGAAAAATTTTGAATTTGTGTGTAAAATTATTTTATTGGAAAATGCGTGATTAAAAATGAATTTTGAAAAAAATGAAGTTTTGGGAAAATGAGGGTACTACTAATAAAGGTCGAGTAATATTAGACCATATTTGGTTTAATTTTTTTTTTTTTAATTTTGATAAAAGTTAATGAAGTATATTATTGAAAAATTGTGATCTTATAAAATGTTTTATTAAAATTAATTATTTGTTTTAATTTGGATTAAAATCTAAATTTTTATTCCTATCAAACGGGGCATAGTCCACGTTTGATAGAAGTTAAAAATAATTTTTCTGAAAACGTGTGATCAAAAAATAGTAAAAAGTTAAAGTTACGCTTGCAAAATTACTTTATTTAGGGTCCGTTCGATTGCAAATGTGGAAAATGAGTGAAAAGAAAATGAATTTTTTGGAATTAAATTGTCTAAAAATTATTTTACTGTGAATTGTAATTAATTGTGTTTGATTGATATAATTTTCCACATGAAAAATGTTGAAAGTTTGGTATCCGTTTAGCTTTCCTTTCATGAAAATTGTTTATTAAAGTGATAATTTCATTTACCATTGAGTCTAGAATTTGTTTCACTTACCAAAAAAAAAAAAAAGTTTTAAATTTTTTTTTAAAAAAAAAATTACTATACCGAATACCATTCGTTTGACTTTGTTTTGTATGAAATCAATAAAAATGAAAGTTGAAATTTGTTTTCCATTTTCCATGGAAAATAATGCCCTAACAAACATGGGTTTAGAGAATGTAGTTGAAAATAAGGTTTTTTTTCAAAAAAAAAAAATTGAGCATATATTTAACTAGTACAAGATTTTCTTGATACATTACATTTATGTGTTATGAAGACCAATCAAAATTTAAAAATTTTAATTGCCAATGAATGGAGTCAACGAAGAATAAACCATAAGTATATTGCCAGAGAGAGTGGTATTACCAAAACCCACGTTTGGTTGTCCTCATGTTATGAAGATCGATCATTATTTTAAAATTTTAATTGGCGAGCAATGGAGTAAGTCAAGAATGAACCGTAAGTAATCCATACTTATTGCTAAAGTAAATGGTATTATCAGAACTCACTTTGCTTGTCCTGAATAATGAATCTCACGAGACGTTCTTAATCTTTCATCAAGTGTAAAACTAGTAATTTTCATGGAAACCTTTCACATTTTAACGCTCCTCGGCAAAGTGTCACAATGGTCATATATTTGCATTAAAATATGACGTAGGCATCATCGCCTGTTATGACAATTCTGTACATTCCAAACATTTAAAGAAAAACAAATTGAACTTAGACAAAATTTAAGTAAATAAATTTATCACGGTTCACCCCTAGAATTTTAGGTTGAAAAATTTAAACATTTTTGTCCAATAAATGGGACGGGACCATGCAATCAAAACATATTGTCTGTTGCCTGTTGGTATGCATAATGAATGTAAAAAATAGTGGACATGTTTTGTGGTATTCATATTCACACAATTTCATCTTTCAAGATCTCTTCTAACCAACATTTCTATGCCATATGAACATTAATGCATAGGGCTCCATCTAATAACTTATGTGATTTGATTTAAGAACATTTGTGACAAAAGTGACTTATTATAAGGATGTTTAGTGGGGATTAAAATTAATTTTTTAATGAATTGTGATAGAAATTTTTGAAATGTGCGGTTGAAAAGATGTGGGGCCCATGAAAGATATGATTAATATTGATTGTTTGACTTCGATTTGGATTAAAATCAGATTTTAATCCGGTCCAAACAAGCCCTAGAAATAGTTATAAAAATGTTGCAATAGTTGGAACATCCACCTAATTTTTTTCAATATTGTCATCGTTATCAAGTAGTAAAAGCCATATTTGAAATCTCATCTTCAACTGCGAGCAATTTTTTGTTGAATACCAAAGATCGTGAATAATTCATTCATTTTAAGCATTTTCATGTTTACAAAATTGTTGTCATGCTAGTGCAATGTTCGTCATCAAAGTTTTAGTTTCCTTCTTTTTTTTTTTAATCATAAATGGTTGCCAAACTTACAAAGTTATTTCAAGTTACTTTTCATGTTTCTGTTAGCAAATCTAAGAATTGTTCTGAGTTGTCTAATGACGTCACATATATGTTGGTTTCAGAACACTCGTCTATATATTTTAAATTTTTTACTCTAAAATTTAGTTTATTCTATGTCGATATTGATTTGGGTGATGCTACAAGTACATGAATTCAAATTCCTGTACTCACGGGCAACACACAGTTGGGGTGGGTGGGGTGGAGTTTTGCCAATTTTTTAGTCACATGGGGCTCATTCCCATGTGAGAGAAAATCAAAATCCTGTAAAAAATCTTGTGAAATATATTATGTACTCCCAATTTTATCCTATTGATTTTGGCTATTTTTCTTCATGCTATCATTTTGTTTTGCCACATAAGTCTTTTTGTCAGAAAAATAATCATATGAGCTATACTACTTGTTAAGGGGAGAGGGGGTGAGTTTGTTGATAGTCTCTCACACATAGGAAGAGTGGGTAATTCTTCTTTTTTTAAATCACAGTAGGGCCCACCACTTGTGAGTGATTGTCTATCACTTCGGTCAACCACTTCGATGCAACTAACTTTATTCTAATCATATTTATTAAACCGGCTAGTGAATGTGGGATCAGTGTCTCAATTGAAACAAACTCTATAAGTTTTGTGACAATTTATGATAAAAGAAGTTTAATAACTAAAATGACAATTTTTAAATGAACCTTCGTGCATATTTTGATTGACAAAATAGAGACATGAAGCCAAAGTGCCAAGTGAAATATTGTGCTAGTTTCAAGTGTCATCTAGTTTTTCTTTTTCTTAAAATAATTAGGTTTCATCTAGTTATTTGTATTACATGATTCATGATTGAAACAGTCATAAATTATACTAGGATAACTTCTACTCAAGTCTCATCATCTAATTGTCCTCGTTTGTCAACATTCTTCAATCAAAACTTGTTACAGAATAACCTAATTCAATCTTAATATTTCGTCAATCTTTTTTCCACATGTTATGCATTGAGTCGTGAGATGTATTCATAAGAGATCACTAATATCTATAATATATTAGCTATCACATCAAGTGAAAATAATTTTTTGGACGATTCTATCCTTGTTATAATTCAATTATTTTAATAATACTTTACTTTTTTTGTTTTTTAATATATATATTTAATTATTTCATTAATACCTTCTTTTTCGTTTTTCAATGTGTATTTAATTTATTAGTCATTTAAACCATTTGAACAATATTATCATTAATTATTTAGTTATGATGAATGTATATTTGATACATTCATTACCTTACTTCCGTCTTTCAATATTTTCGTTTTTCAATATTTATTTGATTTATTTAACATTCGAATAATATTATCATGAATTATTTTGTCAATTAATTAGTTATGATCAATGTATATTCGACATATTCATTCCACTTGATTGGATAATAAATTAAATTCATTAAAAAAATTTTGGAACAAAAGATATATTTTTAGAATTTTCTTCCAATTGATTTATTCAATAAATGTTAAAGACACATAGAAGGTAAATGAGGGAATATAAAGTGTATCTATAATAAATAATTTCAATTGAAATATTCAATGCATATTAAGCGAATATCAAGAAATAATGATATTCATTGGATGTTCTGTTCACATCAAAAGGTAAATGGAGGGACTATTCTAATTAATTTCCTCAACTATTTAACTTGTTTTTACAAACCGATTTTTATTTTATTTGAATCAAAAGTTCATTCCACATAAACAATTTGTATTAATTATTTTTTATATTCTCACATCTTACAATATTATTTTTATAATTCAACTTTGATTGGTATTTAAAAATAGAACAAATAATCAAAAAATTGAATTTAATAAATGGATCCATCAAGTAAGCCTACTCTATTAATTGAAGATGAACATTCAGAAGTGCAAACAAAAGACACAGCATACAGCTCTGAAACTTTGTCAGTTGAAAGTAACTTATAGCACATGATAATACTTCAGCACAGTCATAATCACACCTCTCTCTTCAATAATTCTCTCTTAAGCATAATTAAATTAAATGCATGCATTTCTTATGAATAGTCTTCTTTAGACATACAAATAAATTGTTTCTAATAATGCTGTTAATTTTTTTTTTTTTTTTACTTTATTCAAAAACCTAGGTGTGGCAGCCCCCCACTACCCATGGGCCTATTGCCAGTGGCCAGTGGTCAAAGAACAGCCTCTAATTATTACATTGCCTAGGCTGAGTAAATGGTCCAAGGACAATGCTACTTGTACATTAGCATGTACATAGGGGTGTACATAATGTGAGTGGAGGTGTGGCCTACGCTACAGTGTCGTGGGCTCCACCACAGTCACATTATGTACACGCTTATGTACACGGTAATGTACAAGTAGATTAATCCATGGTCCAAAGATGTAATATTTGATAAAAATGTTAGATGTACACTCACATTCGAAGTGTTGTAAAAAAATAAGTTGAGAAAATTATTATTATTATTGAACTGTCAAATGAAATGTCAAACTTGATATACACATGCCTAACTGATATTTGATTAAGAAATGGCTTAAAACCTAGCTTTTCTAAGGAATTTTAGCTTTCAAGAAAGTAAATTTTCACACTTGAATTCATGTAATTGTTTGAACCCACTTCCAATTCAAGAAATTATATCTAATTGCTATAAAAAAAATTCTAATTTTGTTGGACTATTTAAAGAACCAAATTAGTGGTGCCCTAAAATGCTTAACTCTTGGTTCAGATTTCAGGCATGTCCACGTACCAAGGTCTTGAAATAGACCATCAGAAATTAGGCCTTTCATTAATGAGTTTACTGGAAAAGGTTTAAACAGTGTAAGCAATTGGCACTATGCATACCTCCCACTTGTACAATTCAATATTCAACAGTTCAGCAGTAATTTAAAGAATTAATAAATTTGAAGTCAACTACATATACTCATTCAGTATTCTATCTGATTTGTTGTTATATTTGTTAAATATAAGCTTTTTCATGTTTTTTGAGGAATTTACATATAACACGTCTTCACAAGATTGTGACTTTTATGAAAACATCAATCCTAAAATCATATTTCTAGTTTAAACTTTAGATGAAATGAACCCAAACTTTTAGGAAGCGTTTGATTAGTTGTTTTCATGCTCTTCAGTTTATAAAACACTCAAAACTTGTTTGATCTGATATTTTTTGAAATGCATTTCTAAAAACAGTATTAACTTATAATATAAAACTCAAAACATATTTTTGACATTTTCAAATTTTAAGTGAAAACATAAAAAGTACTCAAAACACGAAAAATAAGTGTTGAAATAAAATGTATTTCAATAAAAACTCTAAAAACAAATTCTTAAAAGATTTCTATGAAAATAAAATTATAAAAAAATTGAAATTCTAATTTAAAAAAAAATTAAAATAGCTCAAGCTCTTATTGAATATTTAAATTAAAATTCTAAAAAAAAAGTTTAAAAATGAAAACATAAAAAATTCTCAGCCCACATCATTAATTTTTATTTTTTTTATTTTCCATATTTTGCTAACGCAATTTACTATTTTTTTGTACTTTACTTATCTAAAGGAAAAACAATTTTTTTTGTAAAGATTCACCAACTTTAAAATGTATATACTATTTAATATGTTAACATAAAATTGTCTATTTTATTGAATAACCATATCCATGTAAAAGGCCGAAAGGGCTTCCCTATCGATGACTTGCTCACAATAATCCATTTCGTCTATGAACTGGGCCAAGTAGCACTTCAAAGTTTTGCCCGCCTGTTCTCTCATATCCTGCAACCTTTGGATATGAGCATGTTCCTTGCTCGACAATATATAGGTTCATAAAGGCAGTTTTGAGATCCGGCTAACTTCTGATGCTCCCAGTCGGTATGTGACTATATCAAATTTCAGTAGCCCCAGTTAATTTGAGGTGGAAAGCTCCGCATTTTAACATCGATGAGGCTCTTCTCAGAGATATGTGGGTCTTATAATTGTTAAGGTGATCACCATTTCCTTCTTATTTGAGGATTTTTGATGGCACAAAGTGATTAGGAACATGGGCATTTCAGCTCTTGCGAAAATGGGAGACTTTCGTCATCATCTTCCAATTCAAAAATCTGCATGGACCATCTAAATCCTCTACTTCAGCGTGGTGCCGAGGTGGTTACGAAGTACCGACTTGGTTCCTCAAGTTTGTAGTGTCCCTTCTTTCTCATCTATTTCTAGGTGGAGGGACCCCATTGGGTTCATGGCTTTACCCATAGCTTTGTTGTCTCTGTATATGGGTGACTGTTGGGGCCTATTCCTAGGCATTGATGGTCCAATTCTATCAAAGACATTGGTAAATTGCTGAGGTTCTTGTGCATATTCTGGGGGGAAGTTTTCTGCCCACTGTGTTAAGTTAACACCGAGTCCGTTAGAAGTGTAATTTGTCAACATGTCCACCTCCACTTTCATTTGATAGGGCTACGTTCCCTTGTGAGTCTATAGGGGTAAGCCCCGATGTTATTCTCCTTTTTCTTCTTGTTGGAAAGTCTCCCACTGAGGCATTTGATATTCAGCTTGTCCTTGCATTTGCATGAGTAAATGTTGCAGGCAACATTTTGTTGAGCTATGTTTCTCATGTTTGTAGCCATCTCTCTTTCTAGGTGTGCAGTAGTGCCATCACCTCGTTGATGTTGGTGGTGAGGTCACCGGATGTTGACATTTGTCCAAATGACTTCTTCTTCAGAAGCCTCCTCTTGTTGATTTCTATCGTAAGAGCCGCAATGGCTAGAATATAATAATAACTTTTATGTTGAAAGAAGCTTCTAGTGATGCCCCTTCAATATCCTCGGTTGTTCTTTCTTCAACAACCAAGACCTCTATACAAAGTTGGGTTGTGGAATGATTTCTTTTTCGATGGCTTTCACCACAAGGATGCATGTGGCTATATTGTAGTTTCCCACAGATGGCAGCAATCTGTTGACTCAAATTTTGTACCTCCAACGTGGCGAACAAATCACAAGGTCTCTCACGTCCACGCAAGCCTGCTTCTTGTATCCTTGGACAAACAGTTAGCCACACGTGGCTTCCTCTGATGGTGGTGGAGTTGGTCACATGAGCTCAAACGATTAAATCAGTTGGGGAAATAAATGTATGAGTGTTAGAAGACTTACACTAGCCTCCAATGTAAGAAAATATGTTGGCTTTGGGGAGTGATAGATAAAACGGTGATATGGCAAAGTTATAATTTAAGAATTTAAACTTGCATTACCCTTAAAATAACACTAAGAGTGTGTTTGGTAGAGATTAAAATCGGATTAAAATTGAAAAATAAACCATTATTGTTAACTTTTATTAGACGGGTGAGACCCAATAACGGCTATATTTTCAATTTTAATTAGATTTTAGCTCTCTCAAACAAGCTCTAAGTGTGAGCCTTTATAGTAGAAAAAAGATGAATGGAAGTCGTTGGATGAAGAGACATGTGGCCTCATCCTTGCGGCTTCAATAAGTTCCTACTTAATTTCAGAAGGTACAAAGTAGTTGTAGATTTGAGTGATATGGAGTAAGATTTGAATAGAAACATGAGTATGCTCTGCAGTTGCACCTTCACGTTGAACCTCTGCATCAGAAAGTGCTCTACTGACTGTATGATCCGTCCGGAGTTACAGTGATTCACAGCAAAGTCCGAAAGTCAGACCCTTTGTTTAAGCCTGTTGAGGCATTGTTTGGGCTAGAATACCGTGACTTGCTGTAGGTTACTATCACTCCGCTATTTTGCATTTTGACGAAGACATTGACATCACTTTATTAAAGCTACTTTATTAAAGTAGTTTGTCCTTTTATAATCATGTTTTAGATAAGTTTTGTAGTATTGAGACATGTGTAAAGTGTGTGGGTCCCGTATGAATATTTTAATGTTTTATCTCCTTTATATAAGGAGACCTCATCCTCATTGTAAATCATCTTGGAATCAATCGAACTAGTGTGTTTCTATATCATGTTCTTCTTCTAAACTTTTCCAGTTTCTACTTAATTTCAGAAGGTACAAAGTAGTTGTAGATTTGAGTGATATGGAGTAAGATCTGAGTAAAAACATGAGTATGCTCTGCAATTGCACCTTCATGATGAACCTTTGCATTAGAAAGTACTCTACTGACTGTATGATCCGTCCGGGGTTACAGTGATTCACAGCAAAGTTTGAAAGTCAGGCCCTTTGTTGAAGCCCGTTGAGGCGTTGTTTGGGCTAGAATGCTATGACTTGCTGTACGTTGTTGTCACTCCGCTATTTCGCTATACCATTTTACCATTCATAATGCCTAACTTGCGGCTTTAGACTTGACCTGATGGGCTGGACATGGAGGCGACGATGATGAATTGTCACATTAATCACATACTGAAGTTTGCCTGGAAGATCTTGTACCGAGCTCCTTTCGTGAACTTGCTTCCCCCTTATATGCTTGTTACTATTTATCTTTAGAATTCACCGTTAACATATCTTTATTTTCATGGCAACACGTCAATTAAGTAGTAACCTGATAAATCAAAGGATAAAGCAAAAGCTCGTGGCAGATACAAGGAGCCAATTATCATCATTTTCTACTATTTTTATGAAAAAAAATAGCATGCCTGTCATCATTAATTGCATGATGCTTAGTTTCCTTCTTAGTAGAAAAACACTTTCGCTAAATGAAAAACTAGTTTCATTGCAATGTCAACATCTAATAACCAAATTATGAATGGTGAAAGTGATAAAACAGGCACGTACATTGATTTTAGATTGTAAATAAAGCAGGCTCCTTGTCCCCTCTTTTGAGTCTCAGATCAATCATAAGTGCCTCCAAATAAGTATCATGTTTGCCAAACTTACAAACTCTCACCTTGGTCCACATTATGGAGGGTACCAATGGAATGCGTGCCGAGTTGATGCTAACAGCTTATAGAAACTTACATGAGGATGACTATGCACGCTTCCCGGTATATGGTGCATGTGTTTAGCACACAATACTAGACAAAAGTAGATCGTGAAAATAACAAGATTTTACGTTTTGATAGAGCCCAGAAAACTGTTTCATCATTATAATCTACATATCCACACAAGTTTTGAAGAATGCCCAATAATCATTGGTATGCTAATGCATTTTCTGCCATCAATTCTGGAATGGAAATTAAGAAGATGACAGAAAATGGATGCATAATAATAGAATGGTTGATTGTTATCGAAATTTTTAAACAAATATGCTGAAATAAGTAATCATTAGATTCCATCTTCCTTTCTCATGCATAATGCTATCTAAATTCCAAACCAGGAAATTTGACAAAATTTTCTGTATAAACTGCAAATTATTTTATCTCTCTCTCTATACAAGGTATCAATGATAATTAACAAAAAAACCCAATAATTATCATGTTGCAGAGAGAGAGAGAGAGAAATAGAACGATTTTCTTCTAATCACAGTTAAACATAATGGGATAATCACCTAATCCATTTATTATGGGGCCAAAGTATCATCGTTACAGTACTGAACCCCTCCTGGACATAGTCTCATCATTTGCGAGAAGCTTCCTTAGCCTGCACTTGTTTGACATGAAGTACTAGACAGTGCAATGGATCAACATTTAACTTTTTTTTTCTTCTTTCTGTCTAATGCTACTTACCAAACATCCCCTATATTTTTGTCTTGCTACCTGAACATGACATTCAACTGGAGGCCAAAGGAGAGGTAGCCTGATTTTAGGTAGAAGTTACATTAGACTTGGATGCACCTTTCATTTATACATTCAACTGGAGGCCAAAGGAACCACAGATGAGGAAGACATGCTAGTGCTACATAAAAAAACTCAACTGTTAGATCTGGATGCACCACTCATTTAGCCCTCGTTTGACACCCATTAATTTCTCATTCTCATTTTTATTCTTCATTTCAATCATATATTCTCCAAATAAAATAATATTATACACAAATCAAAAAAATTTCATCACTTTTCCACTATACATTCTCAATCAATCACTATTCCAAAATATCTATTCTCTTCAAAAATAGCTTATACATATATGCTGTCTCCTTTTCCAAGTAGCAAGGACAAAAGTTTTGAGGAAAAGAGGAAGATAAAAGAGCAAGTTTCCTTTAAACCTAGCCACATACCAGGTTTCAGATAGAACACCGGGTTCTTGCAACAGCACAGACTATAGACAAGGGAAATGGGATTTGGATTAGATCATGAAAAAATTGTGCCAAACTTAGGGATATCCAAAAATTCTGAACCAAACCCGAACCGAACTGAATCGAGTGATTCTTCATAAGTTAAATACCCGAACGGGTATCCGAATCAAGAACCGATGGGTTTAGGTAGGGTCTCGAGTCTAGACCAAGAATCGAAGAATCGAAACTAAATAAATTTTTTTTTTTTTTATATTGAATTAATTAAATTTTTTTTATAAACAAATTAGCAAATTAATTAAATAAATCAGATTATTTCATAATTTTAATTTTAAATCAAATAGTTTGTAAGTATTACCAATATTTAAAAATATTTTATTTTTATAACTTTTAATTTATATTTCATTTTCTTTATGTAGGCAGGCTATTTGAAACAAATGAGTTTATTTTATGTAGTGTTGCTATAATATTAATATCTACTTTTTGTTATTTGTATGCATTGAATTAATTTTATTGGACGGCTAGTTATTTATATGTTTTTTAATTGGGTTACTTTAATTTGTAAAAGTTACCAATGAATGTCATTAGTTGTATTTATGCAGTGTTACTGTAAATATTAAAAAAATTAATTATGGTACAGAACCGAACCGAACCGAACCAGAACGGTTCCACAATTATATTTGGACCCGACGGTTCCATTTATTAAATACCCGAAAGTTTTGGATCGGTTCGGTTCTGAAGAACCAAACCGACTTACGGACAACCCTAGCCAAACTCATGTTTGGTTTTCACCGACAAAAACTGAAGATGAGGAAAGTAAAAGAATTTATCACTTGTGTTCACGGATAAGTAGGAGAGGAGGGGAAATAAGATGGATGGAACATTGAGTAGGGTAGGTTGTTAAACAGAATAAAACTATGCGGCCGACACGAGAATTTATCCAAATTTTAATACTCAATATTTTGTAAAAAAATGTTCTACACTTTGGATCCAAGTCTCTGAGCACAGGTGCACAATAGTAAGTTGATAGAAGGCTATTCCAAAGTTTTTCAGAGTACCATAGTTTCAAGAACGAATATTTGCTGAAGAAAAGTTTCTTGTTATTGTCTGTTTCTAAAGGGCAAAAAATGTGTGTCATGTAGCATTGACAGTCATTATGACAGCTGACTTCTTGGAGTAAAATAGCTTAATAGCCTAAGAGCTTAACTAACTTAAATGTACAACTATAGGGTACCCAACGTAAATCATTTAAAGGTCATAAAAACACTGAAGATTTATGCATAACTTGATAATTATCAAAGAAAGATGGGCATGCCTGTAGTCATTCAAACGTATTACAAGAGATAAAAGAGCAAACAATCAATAGGGAGTCCTAAACATTTCCTCAGACAGTCTTTCCCCTTGTCTCCAGAAGCTCCCTTGCTCCAGGAAGGAGCCCTTTTCTCTAACACTGCAATAATCAAGCTACTATATTTGGTCAAAGAAGAATGATGCACTTCTCTGATTTACTATTCTATTCATCCATGGACTGGTATGCTAAAATAGCTCCAACGCTTAATTTAAGAAAGAACAACAGAAAGGAAGAGGAAAAAATCTCTGGAACTGAAAATTAGAGTTAACATACAGCCAACCTTCTGCAGATTCCAGAAATCACTGGAATTGAAAATTGGAGTTCACAAAAACCAACCTTCTGCACATTCCAATTATTCTGCTATCTATTAATCTTCCTCCTCAACCCTGAATGAAATAATTAACAAAGTAAAATGTAATATGCAAACAGTATAGCAAGAAAATGAAAAGAAGATAATTATCATTCTTATTGAGATATTAAAGGTTTGTTTGAGCTGGTAAAACTTACTTTGGCTTGTCAGTTAAAGTCACCAGAGCTCTAAATACACCTGGACTGATCTTGTCAGCAAGAATACCCTTTTCGGAAATTGAAAACGACTTTTCTTTCACAAATCTTCGAAGTTTTTTTGATTCATAATCAAAATGTGCTTGATCTGCATGACATTGTATGCTAGCTATAAGCAAATCAAGATCAAGTCTCCACCCAGAGCAGAAATATAGTTTAATGTGAACGATTGAATCAGCTTAAAGTCCAGTTTAATTACATATTCTCCTCCACGATCATTAAGTGCACAAAGTTAAATTGCTACATTAGCACATGAAAATTGATATGCGAGTATAAGTTTCTTCCATTTCCCTATTTTCTTTATGGTCCTAGATTTCTTCAGTTTCCCTAAATTTTACAAGACTGGTAATAAGAGAACCTGAGACAAAGAAATTACATTGCTGTACATATCGTATGCTAAGATCATAGACAATTCAAAAGCACCAGTTTGAATTGTAGGTTTGTTGCCATCTTATTTTATGCCTAGTAATTTGGCTGAAAGTTTACAGGACCTTGTGCTAAAGATCAGATTATGGAAAATTTTTACTTTTTTTCATTGCCAAGGATCAATTTTGGCTGAGATGAATATATTTGTAAGCATCTACGAGTAGAAAAGCTTAATTGCTACTTTGCTAGTAAATTTTGGTTTACCATTAAAATTCAATAAAATGTGATCTATAGCTTAAAAACATATATTTGGTGTTTTACTAGAGGTGTCAAGACGGACGGGCCGGTCATGACCCGTGAAAACCGGGACCCCGGGCCGACTCGTGACCCGTGTGGACGGTTCACGGGCCAAAGAGTTTTGACCCACGGGTTTCGCGGGTTTAGGCTTCACGGGCCGCGGTTAACCCGCAGCCCGTGAAAGAAAAAAAAAATCCAAAAATTTTGAAAAAAAGGGGAGAGAGAACCGTTGACGGAGAGCTGTTCAACGGCTCTCTCCCAGCAGCTGCTGCTTGCTGGCTACGCCTGCATGCAATTTTTATTGTTTTATTATTATTATTATTATTATTTTTTTTTTTTGTAAATCACAAAGTTGTAACGGTAATAATATATTCAACATCTATAAATTCAATTAATTGGTAGTATTAGTTCACTTCACTTTCATCTTTCAACTACAAATATTATCATTATCTCTATAATATTTCTTTTTTCTTACTACTAAACTGTTTAATACTACTATATTATAGATTCTCACGATTTTTCATCTCAAAATCCTATTTTCAATTATAGTTGCTTCCCAATAAATTTAGAAGATGATAATGTTACAGAAGTTGGATCATCTCAATTATCAAGGAAAAAAAACAAATATCAGAGGTGTGGCAAATTTTTACAGTAAATGAAAAGAATGGAAAAGCAGTATGCAATATTTGCAAAAAAGATTATGTCTGGAGATATGGTCAAGGCACTGGCACGCTACGGAGACACAAAGAGAAACATCTAAATGAAACAGGACATTTGAATTCTAGACAAACTCAAATTACTGGTTTTACTAATGCTAGTAGATCAGTCACTTTTATTAATTTTGTTTATTCGCAGGAACGAATGCGAGTTGGGATGTTGGAATTTTTAACAGTTCGTGATATGCCCTTCACATTTGCAGAAAATCAGTATTTTGAAGAATTCCTGCAAAAGTACATTCAACCTTCTTACAAGAGTGTAAGTAGAAATACTGCTCGTTCTGATTCTATGAAATTATTTCATACAATGGCTGAGAATTTAAAAAATGAACTTAAAAAAATTGATGGAATTATGTGTTTCACGTCTGATTGTTGGTCTGGACGAAATCATAATGATTATGCTTGTGTTACAGCACATTTCATTGATAATAATTGGTTATTGCATAAGAAAATTATTGTTTTTCGTTTACTTGAATATCCACATAATGGTGTAAATTTGTGTGAAAATTTATTACAAATTTTTAATGAATTTGGTGTGTTAAATAAACTATTTAGTGTTACCTTTGATAATGCAAGTGCTAATAATGCATGTATTGAGCTTTTAATTAGGGCGATTAGACCCCTATATGATTCTAAATTATTTCACATGTGTTGTGTTTGTCATATATATAATTTAGTTGTGCAAGATGGTTTGAAATTAATAACACCACAAATAAGTATAATTAGAGAATCTATTAATTATATTTCTTGTTCAGATTCTAGACAACAAGAATTTGCAAAAATTTGTAAAAATCTTGGATTGAGAAGAAGAAAATTTGTTGATGATGTTCCTAATAGATGTAATTCAACATTTTTAATGTTAAAATCGTGTGTTGGCTATACTAATGCTATTAATGCATTTGTTAATTCAAAGCAAAGTCAATTTTATATAACTCATTCGAACTGGGAAAAAACATTTCAAGTTATGAAATTTTTGAAACCTTTTTATAAGGCAACAAAAGTTAGTTTTGGAGTTTATTATCCAACTAGTAATCTTGTACTTTTACAATTAGTAGAAATTGCTGAACAATTTTCATCATTTAGAGACGATCCATTTTTCTTTCAAATTATTTACTCAATGGAGGAGAAGTTTAAAAAATATTATGAAAACATGCCACTAATTTTTCCAGTGGCAACTGTAATGGATCCTCGCATTAAGTTGTTTGGTGTTCATTGTGCTTTAAAATCACTTTCTGATACACTAGCTTTTAACATAAATATTACAAATCGACAATTGGATACTTTTATTAATGAAATGTATAACGACTATTTTATTAAATATGGTAACAATGAAAATATTTCTTCTTCTACAAACTCTAGTACAACTTCGAAAGGCAAATCTTCTTTTTTCTCCATAATAGTTAAGAAACGTAATATTCTTGGTTTTTCATCTACAACTTCAACTGCAAATTCAAATACCACACCTGCTGAATTAGAAAGATATTATCAATTTGATCATTATAGTGTAATACCTGAAGATGAAGTGGATAAATTAGATATTTTAGGATGGTGGAAATTAAATGAGCAGTCGTATCCTGTATTATCTAAAATGGCACGAGATCTACTAACAGTTTCAATCTCAACAGTTGCATCCGAGTATGCTTTTGGTGCAGGTAACAGGGTATTGGACAAAAGAAGATCTAGACTTAAAGAAGATATTTTGGAAGCTCTCATATGCGTGAGAGATTGGATATTCGCAGATCGAATGATACAAGATAAAATTATTGATGATATTGCTGAAAACTTCAAAAATCTTGCAATTCCTGAAGATTGATTGGAAAACAAAAATTATAGTTAAGTAGGTGCCAACCTAGTTGAGATGTACTTATACTATAAATATTTGATAATAATAATTAGACATGCATTTTGATGTAATTGTTATTTGTTTAAGTCAAATTTAAGTTTGCAAAGTTATAAATAATTCATATAACATTAAATTTGAATTCTATGTAAAAATTTCTTGATATAATTATGAACTTATCATTGTGTTCAATTCTTAGTTTACATTTAACAAAAAAAATATATTTTTTGTTATAAATATGAAAAATTCTATATTTTTATAATTTTATTTATACAATCATACGGGCCAAACCGGAACGAACCCGTGACTCGCGCGACCCGTGACCCGCATGGGCTCGACCCGGATGGGTCAGCAGGCGGGCCTGGGTTGTAATCCAAAATTGTGGGTCCACCCGTAACCGGCCCGGAACCCGTAGCGGGCGGGCTTTTTTTCACGCGGGCCGTTACCGGGCTCACATGTTGGCGGGCCGACCCGACCCGGACCACCCGGATTGACACCTCTATGTTTTACAGTCCATTCTACAGATTCTAGGGTGGATGATGGGAGTGGCTCCCAAGAATTTGAAAATCCCTAATTATTTTTCATATTTGAATACGCCTTCTAGGGCTTGTGTGGGAGGGATTAAAATCAGATTAAAATTGAAAATATAGCCGTTATTGTTGACTTTTATTAGACGAGTGGGGTCCAATAACGGCCATATTTTCAATTTTAATTGGCTTTTAATCCCTCCCGAACGGGGCCCTACCATAGATATATATACCACAATCTGTACTAGGGCTATCAATAGACACTTGGAACAAAATCGAGGCAACCTGTCTGATGGAACCGGCAAAATCTTTTAGGTAAAAGTGAAAGTTCAGAATATATATAACATTCCAAGTTAATGGAGCTTTGTGCAGGGAAACATACACTAGATACATATATTTGAAACATGGTTATATTATGCATAGAATGATCATTTCCTGGAACCGAACAATAGTTTGGGGGGATTCTTAAGATAGAAATTAAGAATTTTACGAATTGAAAACCGAAAGCAGGATATGGAACTTATTTATGAATGAAACAGATAAGCCTTCCTCTAAAGTAGTCCACGGCCATATTTATTAAAGCTTTCTAATAAAATATCCAGCCTTTATCCTAATAGTACCAAGTTTGGAAAGGGAATGGGGGGTTGGTTTGAATTCCCTAGTTGAGAAATTGCAAAATCTAAATATATACACTTCAAAATACAATGTACGTAAGATATTAAACGAACTTTTGTCAAAACCAGATATAAATACCTTTCTCTAAAATGGTATGAGCAGCATGGAATGGAATGCTAGCAAAAAGATCAGTTCCCGGGAACATTAACCACGTCTTCTCTTTGGAATCATGATCACCACAGGTTGCACAGACCTCTTGCACCAGTGGTCTTTGTTGTTTGAGCTCTCTTTCTTAATGATGTCAATGCTTCCCTGTTCCCCTGTCTCACTCTTATCATTTTCAACCAGCTACAATGAAATTTACCAGAAATTAGTAATATTCAGAGAAAAGGAGAAAATATTTCTTTATAAGAACAATAGCTGTTCCATTTACCTGATGGCGAGCTAACAGAAGATTTTCAGCTTCCGTTTCAACTTCAATGAGGCCTTGCAGGAATTGTTTCATTATTTCATTCATTGCGCTTCCCAAACAAAATTATCTGAGTTGATAGCACTTAAGTTGTCAAATATGCTTCATTTGTAAAGCAATTATATTAACTGGCTGCTTATAAAGCATACACACGATGCTTTAATATTTGGCTTGACATGTAAAATCTTCACAGAATACTTTAAATATGGAATCCTCAAAAAAAAAAGAGGGAAATCAAGAAATCCTGATAAAACAAGCAAGTGGTTTTAATCAAGTGCATAGTGTTTCTCCTGACTAAATTATTTTTCTTCCACTTCGTGCCAAATAGTTTCGACATCAGTCATTGTTGCGTGCATACTGCATCAAGAGGAGGTTGAGTTGAAACAAAGAATGACACCTATATTCTTTCTTAATTCCGGACAGATAGTGCTTAAAGTCCAGCACTATGCAATACAATTCCACTAGATATAATTAAATAAAATCCAGTAAAGTAGACTAATTATTCATATGAAATAGCTCAATATTGTCCTTTTCTTATTCTCTCGTCCTTAATTGTTGAGTATCTATAATATATTGTTATGAAGTTTGAAAATGCACTTTACTGTTATATAATCTACTGTCGTGTTGTGAAGTATAAAATTATACAACAATTTCTCACTCTTAAAGTTAAACTTTAACCCGTTCTTTTAACAAAATGGTAGCGCCCTTGCAACAATTTACAAGCACTCACAAATAAGTGGCGGACCGAGCATTGAAGCTCAGTCCGAGCGGACGTTGATAGGTCAACGTCGACCATCAGCGACCGTAAGAGCAAGATCGTTTATTAATATTTAATTAAATAATATTAAAAATTACTTAATATATATGTAAACACACTAAAACGTAAAAACTATATATATATATATATATATATATATATATATATATATATATATATATATATATATATATATATATACAGAAATGATCTAATGAGCACCGGTGCTCATCTTATCCTAAGCACCGATGAGTTGGCACATTAATTCATTGGTGGATAAAGATTTTGTGAGTTCCAATCCACCAATGAATTAATGTGCCAACTCATTGGTGTTTAGGATAAGATGAGCACAGGTGCTCATTAGATCATTTCTGTATATATATATATATATATATATATATATATATATATATATATATATATATATATATATATATATATATATGAAATCGTAATTCAATACAACCCTAAATTCCCAAATCACAATTCACAAACACAATTCAAAATTATAAGTCATTATTCACAGTTAATATAAATTCTCATTTCTCATAATTCACAAATTATTAAAAACTGAAAAAAAAAAAAAAAAAAAAGGAATACAAAAACAGTAATATACAGTCTACAGGAATGCACCCATCCATAAATTTTCATTTCTCATAATTCATTAATAGCAAATAGGCAAATTCAAATACATTATACATACCTCAGCCAGGTAGAACCGCAGAAGCCGCAGCAGAAAACGCAGTCGAAAGGCGGAAGCTCCACTCCAGTCTCCAGCCCAAAAACTCACAACTCCAGCCACCAGCCTCCACCGCCCTCAAAATTATTTCGCCAATCGCCCTCGTCGCCAACTGCCCAGGATAGGATATTTGGTCCTATTTGGAAATTGGTTTTGTTAAGAGCTTGTTTGGTAGGGATTTTTGGGGGAAGAATTGATTTTTGAATAGTGATATGATGAGAAATGTGTTGTTGAAAAAGAATAAAAAATTATTGATGTGATGGAAAATATTATTTTATTGAAAAATGTGTGGTTGAAAATGAGAATTAATTTACTATAGAATTTGAGAATAAAAAACAAATACCCCCTAAATGTTGTGGCTATTGGATTTGAGCCATTGTCTAAATAGAATTCAAGCAAAACCCATGGCCAATTGGCCCTGGATTGGGCTAATTAATTAGGTCTTTTTTTAAAATAAGGCCCAAAAAAATTTGACATTTCCAGCTCCCCGTCCACTCCAGCTCCCCCTTCTTCTGTTCTTCATCTTCTTCCCGGCTCTCGACGGTCGTCTGAAGTTTCCGGCAGACCTAGCAGGGCGGCCGCGAGGGTTGGCCAGATGCTAGGTCCGCCACAATAATTTTCAAATAAACAATAATAATTCATCAAATCAACAGTTAACAAGTATTAACTATGTTTCATTGCACTTAAAAAAAGAATTTTCAAGAAGAATCTCCGAAGCTCATAAAATTGACATATGCATGGCAGTAAAATCCATAAAAAAAAATAGAATCGCTAATAAATGTTGTCTTTCTAAATCATTTTTTCACACCACAAATATATTTTCGCAGATTTTTTTATTTTTTGAAGAAGATAATTAGTTTACAGCTTCAAACAAATGAAGAAAGTTCCAAGCCTCAATAGCATTCTGAAGGGTTAACAGAAAAATAAAATGATTCTTCCCAAAAAAATGAAAAATAATTAATGCAACAAAACATGAAACAGATTCATCTGTATACTTCTACCTGATTGAGCGTATATAGTATGCAAGGGGACGATTTTCTAATTTTCGTTTGCTGGCTGAGTTGAAACATGAAGAACGGCTGATTTTAGTGGAATTATTTTTGGGAAAATTCTGCCACCAGTCCTTAATTTATGGAATTTATTGCAACTTGATATCTAACTTATTTGCTCGATAGTATTATTCCTAATATGTTAACTTTATAACGCATTAATTAGTTTGTGCCAATGTTAGATTTTTAACAAAAAGACTATTAAAACCTTATTATGAATCAACTAGAAAAATAAAATAAGTTCAAAAATACTATAAAATTAAGAACATTGCTACTTGTACATAATAATATGTACATCAAGGTGACCACCCCCTCACATGGGGGTGGGGCCCACTTGAATAAAAAATATTATCTCCAAGTGGATCCCACCCCCATGTGAGGGGGTGGACACCTTGATGTACATATTATTATGTACAAGTAGACAATTCCTAAAATTAAAAGGCTGAGAATAGCCATACCAACAAAAATAATTTCGGAACAAAGTTCACGAATTGCGAGACTTTTTTCATTGACATAAGAAGATTGTAAATTAGCATTGCCTAAGACACAAGCTTTTGCGCTATCTTCAGTTGTAACAAGCATCTGCACGTTCCTATCCTTGAACACCTTCTGATAGTTTTTTTTAGGTAAGGTCTCTCGTCACGTCAAAATAAACAAGCATAACCGATGAATAATGTCACAAATGTTATTGCTTAGTACTTCCGAGATTGAACGCTTTAACTAAGCAGATAATGTGTCTTATTTTACTTTTGAGTAAAGGGAGACATGGAAACAGATTGAGTGCACTCTCAATTGAGGCATGAATAGGCCAATGATTTTTCCTCGACCAATTCTTTTGCGGTTGCATCCATCTTCTCCCTTGAAAATTCTTCTATCTTGAGCCCTGCACAGAGTTATACCCTTTAGTCTTTGATCATTGTCATGTTGTAAAGAACGTATTGTGTTCTAACCTTGCACAGTTGGCCATTCTCCTTTCTATCAAGTAACGGGGAAAGAATATATTATTCCAGGTGGGACGCCATAAGAGCCATCAGAATACACTCCCATTGACACCTAAGTCCCCTGCATAAAAGAAGGAAACAGATAAGAACAATATAAAACAGATGAAGTGGATACAGATTTGTTTAATTCGTATTCAATGTAAACTATACCTTTGGAGTTCCAAGAACCCAATCGTGGACATGATCACAGACAGAGCTTGCAGCAGATAATGCACTGGACAGCTTTCGAGCTTTTATTGTAAAGATATGGCACAGTGATGTTGGGCCTTTGGCTGCTAAATAGGCTGAATTTGTTTGTTCACTGGTTGATGGGTTGGACTATTAATTGGACTCTTGGTGGCCCCTGTTGTGTGTGATTAAATCGTGTTTGGTTGTTTCTCAGTTTCATGACTTTTACTTAAAACACTGGACGGTTGAGATGTCGCCAAGTGTCGCCCCAATGACCATTGGATGGTGACCTTCTGGAGACTTCTCTAATATACTAGGGTTTGAGATCTTTTGGACGATTCATTCTCTTACTTCTTCAGTCTCTCGAACTCTTTCTAAACTCTCTTGCGCCGTTCTTCCTTCTCGCACCCTGAAATTGATTCTCTTGTAAATCGAAGTGTAGTATAGCTTGCTTACATCTCTTGAGTGACTTGTAGTAAGGCTGATTTGTATCCTTGTGTGGATTCAGTTGTCGATTTGTGAGAGTTTCATTACTTTGAAGAAATCTTGAGTGATTTCGTCTGAGTGCCTTTGTGTAACGATGAACTGGCTTTGATCCTTGGTTTTATATAGTGATTTCTTCCGATTGGCAGAAGCTCAAAAGGGAATTAGGATTTATTCCGAACCTCTTACCTTAAGGCGAAAATCCTTGTGTTCTTTTATTATTTCTTACTTTCACATTTACTTTTGTTATTGTATGTTTTTGTTGACTGATTTGTGGCTTTTAATCTCTACAGTGGTATCAGAGCTTCAGGCGGTGGTTCTTGGCTCTTGATCTGTGCAGACATTAACCTGTTTTCTTTTGATTCGTGTGGTGATCTAGTTTCTTGAAACTATAACTTAGGACCTTTGGTGAGTTTGTTCTGGTTTTGCCTAAGTGCACTGATCTTTTTCTTATACTGTTATTGTGAACCTAAAATAAGTTTGTTAAACTGGGTTTAAGACTCTGCTGGGCAATACCTTTGTCCAGAAACCCTTGAGTTGTCTGGAATCTGAGGGTTGTCCTGCTTTTTTCGAGTCAAGAACCTAGATTCAAGAACTCTGCATGTGTTCTTTAATTTTGTATATTGCTACTGTGATGATCTGTGCTATTTCTTGTAAGTTGTTACAAGAGCAATTGAATGTCCTTGCCTGAAGATTGAATCTGTGAATCATTGTATATAGTATATACATTCTGCTGGGTGTATGATTCATGTTTTACTTGTCTCTTGATTGGTGACATTTGAATTATTACCTGACTATATATACTCTTGGTATGCTCTGCCTGATCTGCATTCATTAGCCACAAATTCAATTTTTTGTACAATACCTTCTTCTAAATTTGAATTGGAAGTTTTTAATGGCAAATGAGACTTTAGTCTCTGGCGTCAGAAAATGAAAGCTCTTTTACTTCAACAAAAGTTTGCAAAAGCCATTGACGAATCATAGCTTACTGATATGGAAACTAGTAAAGTTACAGAACAAGATGAAATTGCATGGAGTTCTATTTTTCTACACTTGTCTGATAATGTGCTTAGAGAAGTAGGAGAAATAACAAGTGTTGCTGAACTGTGGAAGAAATTGGAGGCTACTTATTTGAATAAATATGCTAAATAAAGTCTACCTCATAAAATAGTTTTTTGGTTTTAAACTTGATCCATCTCTTGACCTTGATTCTAATATTGATAGATTCAACCGATTAACCCGCTACCTAGCCAACTGTGATGAGAAACTTTCAAGTGGACAGCTGGCTGTGGTTCTACTAAATTCAATAGGTGATAAGTATAAAGATGTTAAAAGTGCTATTGAATATGGTAGAGACGCTCTAACTACTGATTTTATCATTAATGCTCTAAGAACTAAGGAGTTAGAGTTAAAATCTGATCGGAAAGAGTCTTCTAGTGGTCTGAATTTGATGGTTAAGTCTAAGTTTAATCCTAAAAACAATTTTGCCAATAAGAAATTTGGTCACAAGAAGAAAGGGAATCAAAAAAATAAAATGAAAGTCAAAGGTAAAAAATGTTTTTACTGTAAAAAAAGAAGGTCATTTTATCATAGATTGTCCCAAGAGGCTTAGTGATAATAGAAATAAGTCTAAAAGTGATAATGATACGGCTCTGGTCTGCAATAATGAAACTGTTATAGATGAAATCTATGTTGCTGTTGCTCATCAGCCTAGTCAAGAGTGGATTCTTGACTCAGGCTGTACCTATCACATGTGTCCTAATAAAGATTGATTTTCTGATTTTGAAAATGTAAATGGTGGCCAAGTTTTAATGGGTATATGGCATGTCAAGTTAAGAGTATAGGAACAATCACTTTAAGAGTAAAATATAATAATTTGCTTGTCTTGGAAAAGACCATATATGTTCCTGACTTTCAAAGAAATTTGATTTCTTTAGGTGTGTTAGATGGCCTAAACTATGACATTTTGATTAATGAGGGATACATTAAATCTTGAGGAATTCACACTTGATTGTGGAAGCTCCCAAGAGACATGGACTTTACATTTTGCAAACTTAAAGTATTTTAAACTCCACTTCAGCAGTACTTTTTGTTTCAAATGATAAGTCACAAATATGGCACAAGAGATTGAGTCATATTAGTGATAAAGGGTTGCAGATTTTAAAACAACAAGGTGCCTTTGGAAATGACAACATTGAAAAACTCAGTTTTTGTGACTATTGCATTCTAGGAAAGCATAATAGATTACCATTTTTGCTTGGAATGTATAAATCTGTGTCTATCCTTGAATACTTGCATGTTGATCTTTGGAGACCAGCTAATGTGCCTACTCATACTGGTTTTAAATATTTCTTGTTAATCATTGATGATTTTTCAAGAAAGAATTAGATATTTCTGTTGAAATCAAAATCTGATACATTTACTGTTTTTAAAGTTTGAAAAACTTTGATTGAAAACCAAACCGATAAAAGAGTAAAAGTATTAAGAACTAATAATGAACTTGAATTTTACAATTATGAGTTTGAAGATTTGTATAAATTGCATGGTATATTGTAACACAGAACTGTTACACACACTCCACAGCAAAATGACTTGGCTGAAAGAATGAATAGAACTTTACTTGAGAAAGTTAGATGCATGCTTTTAAATTCTGATCTTCCCAAGCTATTTTGGGGAGAAGCTGCAAAAACTGCTAGTTATCTTATTAATAGAAGTCCTGCTAGTGCTATACATTTTTAGACCCCTGAAGAAATGTGGAATGGAAGACCCGTTGACCTTAGAAATTTAAGAGTGTTTGGGTGTGCAGCCTTTGCACATCAATATGAAGGGAAATTAGATCCTAGGGCATGGAAATCACATTTCACTCCTTGCCATAAACAATTTCTTCCAACTCCTTCCCAAGAAAGGGGTGAGAGATTTTTAGTAAACAGAAAATTAGATGACGGTAATTACACCAAAGAGTTCAAAAATACAACCATCCAACAAAAAATTTGAATTCTAAAATGCCCAATCAGCATTGCCCTTCACAGTTTAAGGATTTAGAGGGAAAGTAAGAGTTTTGACAGTATTTCCCTTCCCTCACACCCCCATCTCTTTCTCTCCAAAATAAGAGTTGGTTAACGAGGGGGCATACTTGGTAAGAAATATTATTTTATGATCAAGTCATGCAAGGTTAGAATGAAAGAAATTTGTCTTGATTGATTGGTGTCCGATAATTGCCAAGATGATATAGGGAATGGCGAAGAATAGACATACATTTTACACTACTCAATGTCTGAAAAGTCTCAATCCAATATCTAGGCATTTTACCTCTAGAGGCAAGGTGTAAGCCTTGACACAAACCAATAGATAAATTAAAAAGATACAAAAACATAATAGGCTCATAACACACAAAAAAAAAAAAAAAAAAAAAACCATTTAATATTTATCCATAATAAAACAAATTATCAAAATTAAAAAATCTAACTTGCAAACAAAGGTTGGATGGAATGATACATCTGGATAAATTACATAGATAAATCCCTTATGTTTGATTAAGTTTAAGTTTGTTTTGATTGTTTGCAATGAAGGTAGAGTAACTCCAAGCTATATTTCCATCGATTTGCTTCTCTCCTCTTAATGTAAAGGTTTCGTGTTCCCCTCTGGTGTTTTTCCCTGATTATTAATCTAAATGTAGTGGTATTATCCAAACCCCACCAACTGACACAAGTGAAGTAGGACAGAGAAAAAAAAAGGAGAATTCTCCTATACCATCACTACTAATAGGATTATTAAGGAAGAACCTCGCTACACTTACACACCTTGGTACACATCTTGGTACACAATCCTCTTACATGTGTGTGGGTCCCACAGTATAAGCCCTATTGTGGACCACACACACATGTGAGAAGGTTGTGTGCCAAGTTGTGTACCAGTGTATACAAGTAGCATTTTTGATTAAGGAATCATTGATATTTTTTATTCTCCAATCACCCTCCCCATTGGTATCAGAATTTTTTCATTCTATATCATCATCCTCTAATACCAAAAATAAAATTCATAGAAAAGGCACCACAATAAATGTGTGAACACCATAGTCACCTTAAGGCTTAGCCTCAAAAAGCATTATATGAAAGTCTCATCGGGGTGAAACTCAAGGCATATGCCTCATATAGTTTTTGAACAATGAAGCATAACATTTTGAATTTGGCAGAGAGTAAATTCTCATCTGTTGGCCTCTGGGTTCTCAAAATCTTTAGAGGTCCTTTGGAATTAATTTTTTTACCTAGATTTCTTTCATATCTTTCCTAAATAGAAAACTAAAACACAATAGACATCTTCCTGCTACACAAATGCACTCGTTTTAACTTTCTGTAAATTTAAATGTTGGCAATGACTACAATGAAAGCTTATGCGTCCATTTTCACTGAAAATTCTGGCAGTTATTACATGGAGAAAATCATAATGTTCACAAATAATTAACAAAGAATCTGAGAGAAAAATGGTAAATTTGGAGTGCGCTAATTACCTTTCTCGATGAAATTAATTGGGAACCAAACTCAAATCAATCCAATCTAATCACAAAATCACTCTTAGAAGCTATGAAGTTTCGATAGAGTTTTCGACC
This sequence comes from Fraxinus americana, assembly GCA_035079005.1. Taxonomy (NCBI): domain Eukaryota; kingdom Viridiplantae; phylum Streptophyta; class Magnoliopsida; order Lamiales; family Oleaceae; genus Fraxinus; species Fraxinus americana. Next base: position 27,460,751 of record CM068719.1, on the reverse strand, counting down.
ACTGGGTAGATTAATAGAAGATGGAGGAGATCCGACATCTGATTGTACCTTCAACGTTACTCCCCTTAGTTGAGGAATTTCTTTTTCTTACGATTTCATCAGGGAAATGAGAGTTTTGGAAAGGAGCGTAGGTAAACCCAAATTGGAGATTAAGTGGCGAGAGAGTGAGTGGAAAGAGAAGAAAATTCTGGAACAAAAAGAAGGCTTATTTTACACCCGGCTAACTTCCAAGCGGCTCAGGACGGACGGCTCGAGAGAAATGGCTTGTGAACAATAAAACAAGTCTCTCTAATATAGTTAGATACAAATTTATCGTATTACCCATTTTAAAATTAGTGGAAATGGTAAAAAGAATTCGGCGACCATAGTAAAATGTTATTTGAAATTAGGTAGCCACAATGACACTAGCTATAAAGTTAGGTGGTCTGGTGACTGTAAGCAAAGTTTGATGATCATTGGTGAATTTAACCCATAATTTATAACATGTTGGGATGAATAATCAAGTCTATTCATCATTTGATTAATTTCAACAATTTGCAATTTAGCCCTTGTTTGATCCACATTTTAAAAAGAAATATTTTTCAATACTCATTTTTAACCACATAATTTTCAATAATATTATATTAAACGTAAATCTAAAATTTTCATTCCTTTTTAACCACATATTTTCTATCACATCATGATTTAAAATGCAATATTTCTTTAAGAATGTGCATCAGGGCCTTAGTTCAAGTTTTGTCCATTTATGTAATGTGATTTCTATAATTTAATTGTCTTCATTTACTTAAATGATTTTTAAAGAATTATAGTTTCCAAGATATTATCATTGATCTGAATAAAAGATAATAATACACGTATAAAAAAATAGATTGTGCTTTAAATTGGAAATGTAAAATTAATTAGATTAACCCTGTTTGATTCAAGAAAAAATTCACGAAAAATGGAAAAGAAATTTCTTTTCCACTCAAATGGCATGATTGATTGGAATTTATTTCTTGACAATTAATTTTTCACCCACATCCCCAGGCGTGCACAATTCTTGATTTCGGTGGAATTCATTTTTTTTTTGGTTTTGGTGTGTGTGTGTATATATATATATATATATATATATATATATATATATATATATATATATATATATAAATGATCTAATGAGCATCGGTGTTCATATTATCCTAAGCACCGATGAATTGGCACATTAATTCATTGGTGGATAAAGATTTTGTGAGTTCCAATCCACCAATGAATTAATGTGCCAACTCATTGGTGCTTAGGATAAGATAAAGACCGTCTTTCATTAGATCATTTCTGTATATATATATATATATATATATATATATATATATATATATATAGATGCTACGTGTACAAAATGGTGTACACACGACTTTACACATCCCTCACATAGAGGGGGGTCCACACACAATATTCGTGGGCCCCACTCCATGTGAGGGGGGTGTAAAGCCGGCAATGAAAACAAATTCTATCCTCAATTTTTAAAAAAAAAATTCGTTTAATGGACAATTTTCATAGAAAATAAAGTTAAACAAACACCAAAAAATTTAAAATTTCAATATTTTCCAAGTGAAAAATTATACCAATCAAACACAATTAATTGACAATTTTCAGTAAAATGAATTATATGGAATTTAATTTCCTGAAATTCATTTTCTTTGCATCCAAATTCCACCCTTAAAATCAAACGGAGTAATCAAAATTTAAGCATCCAAATTTTCCCAAACTTTATTTTTACTTGTTTTAATTGCTTTTATCACGCTACAGTTTAAATTCTAATAAAAAGTGATAAATTTGTATTTAATTTACTTAATTACTGATCACTCTGCTACTTTCTCACAACTTGTTGGATCATAGCCTCTAATTTCAGTTAATTCCAAAAAATTTCCCAAACGACCGTTTTGCGTGTATTCATCACCCTTGGTAGGTCTGAGGAATGCGTAGCTTCAAATCATCGTTGCTTTTGAGGCGCTATGTTCATAGATGCATCTCTCAATTCAGAAGCCTTAGCTCTCTCTCCAATAATCCCCTCGTTGATGATGCTGATAACCTAGTCAGTTCTCTTATTTAAATCCCCTTTTCCATTTCAATTATCGAATGCTTAATGTATACCACATACACACGGACAAGCACACACTAATATGAACTCATTTTGTTTGAATAATTTCAGGTACTTGTTGAGGGCAAGACTTATTCAAGAACTGCAATTCTCAACAGACCCTCTGTGCTCAATGCTCTTAATACTACCGTTGTATGTTATATAAGCACAGTTGTCAGTAATGGGTTTTTTAGTGCGTTTGCTCCTTAGTGTGCTATTATTTGGTTGCATTTTTTTCCCCTTGAGATTTAAGAAGATTGTGTCTAAGGTTTTTAATAGTATTGAGTTTTTGAATTAGCTCAATTGAGAACTTTAGACTAATGATTCATTGCTGTTTTCGATGCTTACCAGAGTATTAGCTTAAGAGTGTCTTTAAGTTATTTTTAATATTTAAATGGAATATTTGCAAATATTTGGGTAAGTTTCTTGTCATTGTTCGTTAAGGTGTTTCCTTATCTGCCTTGCAAGATTGCATTTCTGGGTTTGCCTTAATATATTGAATCTCATAATTATGAAAATTAACCAGAATGGTAATTGATATATACATGTCTGTGGAGAAGTTTATTTGATACTAATGCGTATTGTACGTATTTTTTGCTTTGACATTCTCTGAGATTTTTTCTCAATATGCACTCTTTTATATTATTTTCAATCTTAATTTACTCTGGCCCATTTGACTTTAATCAAAATATTGTATGATAACCACTATGTAGATTATGTTTCGAGTTTCTTTCAACAATTGAATTGCATTGATTGTAATTTGATAATACGCTTAATTTTATTTTTATTTTCAATAATCCTGATTCGTGCATTTTGTAAAAAATTTCAATATGGTGGAATATAGGGTTCTAGGTTGCATAAACTATACAAAAGTTGGGAAGATAACCCTGGCATTGGGTTTGTGGCTTTAAAGGTATTCTATTTTCACAATTCAGATTTATTGGTATTATATTTCTTAGTACTTTTGGGAGGTTGACTTGTACTCCATTTTTTTGTTTTTTGTTAGCCTATGCCGTAAATTAACTTTAGTATGGTTTTGAAATTCTTGCAGGGAAAAGGCAGGGCGTTTTGTGCCGGTGGTGACATTGTTGCTCTCTATAAGTTAATAAGCGAAGGTACAAATAGAATCTTTGAGATTATCCTATGTTGTTTGATATTCAACCTGGGGAAGTATAATGCAGATTTGTTCTCTTTATCAAGATTTCACAAAGGACTATATGCATTAATTGCCAGTTCATACTTCATAGAGTAATGATGGTTGAGTTGATTTGTGAGATTATTGCTGATTGATCAACTCAACTCTACCCTATGTTACCATAACACGCTGTGACTAAAAAGTCAGACCAATGTTCCTGTACAAGTTGGAACTTTTAGATAATTGTTCTAATTAGTCTAATAATGAACTTAGAATTGGATAATTGGAGATGGTGGTCAGGCATGCACTGCTACCGTGGTGGTTCTTGATATTTGTTGAGAACTGCACTCGAAATTAGCCATTACTTATTATTCTAAATAAATATTGGAGTGAAGTACTTTTTGGCACAATCATCAATGTCAAGGGCATCATAAAGTTGGTTGGCGCATAGCTTCTGTTTGACTCTATTGACACTGCTATAGCACTGACTCTTTCTCTCTCTTTTGTCAGAATGATTACAATATTTTATTCATCCATGCAGGAAATATTGAAGAGTGTAAAGAATTCTTTTGGACCTTATATAATCATATATACTTTCTTGGTACATATTTGAAGCCACACGTGAGTATCATTTAGTTGCCTGCTCAATTCTGCACAATTGTGTTGTGTACTTCCCAATTATATTTTTAAATTGTTAAGTATGCTGGGGGATAAAGACCTCTCGAGGCTTGAGCACAAAGTACAAAATGAGGCTTATGCTTCCCTTTTACTAATTGAAATGAGGTTCTTCATTTAATCCACAAAACTCAAATATTGCTGCGGTTCGCCGGTTCCTCAAGTTCCTGCACACAACAGTTAGTTCCCTGTTTATTTTGAACAAAATCCGCTTGACATAGGCCTTGTTTGTTTCCCATTATTCCCAAAATACATTTTTCTCTCTCTTGTTTTCAACCAAACATTCTTTAATAAAATAATATTACACGCAGATCCAAAATTTTTCCTTATTTTTTACCACACATTCTCCATCAATCTATTATTACAAAATGCATTCTTCTCTAAAAATGGGGCTCAAACGGGCTCATAATCTCCTATGTCAAAACTGGATTCTTGCACATTTTTCAGCACTTGATCTCATTTCAACAGGCAAAAAATTAATTCCACTCGACATGATAGTAAAACAAAGTGTGATGCAAAAAGACACTAAAAAAACTAAGATATAATAAAGCAAAGGTTGCAGTTGACAACAAAATAATGACTATTGTGTGCCTCACTACGCCATGGACCAAAGTGCTCTTTGGCAACAATGTCATTGATATAGCATTATCATGTTTTTGTATCATCTTTCTATAATATTGGTAAAATTGCACTGAGTTTCAAAGTTTCAGAAGACGGTGATCTGCCTGTTCATTAGGATTACAATTGTCTATTTGTTGTGGCTTCTCTATCTACATCCTTTTAACTACTCAATTAATACCTTTTGGATATCTACTCAGATGGAACGGTTTGGTGTTCCCAGCTGATTTCTGTTTTTTTTTATACTTTTTTTCCTCTACAGCACCAAGTATGTTGATTCTGCTACAAGTTTAAGACAAGTCAATTTTTGTTATTCATGTTTCTTGCACCTGAATTTTCATCATTTACATTTCTTTTACTATGCAGGTGGCTATCTTAAATGGGATTACTATGGGTGGCGGGGCTGGAATTTCAATCCCTGGGACATTCCGAGTTGCAACTGATAAAACTGTAAGAAACTTCCATGAAATCTAAGAGTCTCGTTGTCTTCTTTTATTTCATCTATTAAAAGATACTTCCAATGATTTTGGAGTTAGTGTCCAACTACTTTGCAGAACTCATGATCTTTGGTTTTACTTATTGTTAGGAATATTGGGCCTAACACCACCTAATAAAACCGGCTTATTAGGGGATGTTTGCCATCACCTTATTAAGTGGATCATTTATATTTTCCCAAGCAATGTGGGACATCACCTTATTAAGTGGATCATTTATATTTTTCCAAACAATGTAGGATTCTAATACGCCCCCTCACGCACAGCGTGGACCATAACAAATAACTGTGAACAAATCGATATTGGGTGGCACCCAACATTACATAATTGGGCTTAGCTCTGATATCATGTTAGGAATATTGGGCCTAACTCCACCTAATAAAACCGGCTTATTAGGGGAGGTTTGCTATCACCTTATTAAGTGGATCATTTATATTTTCCCAAGCAATGTGGGATTCTAATACTTATGTTCTGCTGCTGACTATCAAACCATGTTTATATTGTTTTTTAGAGGGCATGAGATGTGGAAGCTCGTTACTTAATTAGTTGAAGAACAATGTCAATATTTAGCAATTAAGAATTTTAAAGAATTTGAGAAACGACTTATTTATTTCTTCCCTTGAATGAAAGGTTGAAAAGAGAGGAGGTTGGATGTGAAAGTACAAGAAGGAACAGCATATATAGTACAATTGGTTCAGGACTCTGTTTAGATATATAGCTCTGTTTCATATCCAAGTCCCCGATCCTAATGACACCCAATGCTTTTGCATTGAAATTCAAGATCTCTTTATCAATTATGTTCTTTGGCTTATTTTTAATTCTTTGTTACCAAAAAAAATTGCCGATGACAGCTATTTTTTTTAATAAAATCCTCAACACTTCTGATTCCATGGTCAGAAGTGCAAGCTGCTAATATATGTGATGGTTAGTTTTGTGCAAATAAATTTGTCTTTTTATATTGGTCGCTGCATGCCATTAATGTTAAAGAGAAAACATTTTATTCCGAGAGTAAGTGACAGATGCCATTAAGCTTGGGCAACACAATGTGTGCATGTTTGACTATTTTAAGTAATGATTCCCCAGTCCACACTATCAGATTTAGTTCTTTGTTTTTCACCTACTGCACAATTTATATGAGAGTAATAAGAGATAGGTGGGGTTAAGAAAATGATTTCTCAACTGAACATTTTTTCCCGAGGAAATTTTTTGCCATTTTCACTAATAAAGTATCCATAATATGTTTGAAAAGTTGCGCGACAAATGCCCCAATAATTGCAGGTTTTTGCTACCCCTGAATCATTAATTGGTTTCCATCCAGATGCTGGGGCATCATTTTACCTCTCACACCTGCCTGGCTATCTTGGTTAGTTCTTATGCCTTATCGCATGTATTCATCTTACTAAGTGCTTTTTCTTTTCCCAGGATTTATGAAAGTAAACCTGCCCTGTTTGTGACTGACTTGGTATCTTCATGCATTGGTTCTTCCATATAAAATGTCTCTCAGATTGGTACTTCTGCAACTCAGTGGAATTGTATTATCCTGGGACCTCATCAGTCCTCATGAATTAATACATGAGCTTTCTGTTGCTGCATTATAAAATAAATAGCTTATTTGGGCTTGAATAATCTTGTTTTTCCTTCTTTTTTTCCTCAAATGGTCAAACACCACTTGAGTAATCTTCAAGGCTACCACTTAACTAATAATCTAAAAGTCTAATACTTTGTGCTTTATATGGTTCCATACACTAACATTAAATTAGATCTCTGAGTTTCTGTCATGCTTTAACCTTTCATGAGAGTCTTAATCATTTTATCTTCTTTCATTCTTTAGCGTTCAAGTCATTTGCATTGGACATAACCTGCTAGTTCATCTTGGATTTTTTTTTTTCCTTTTCCTTTCTAAACCATTGTATGCCTTCTGCTGCCTTTTCTGTCTTTGTTGGCATTGGTAATAAGCTAGAATAACTAGTAAAGAACAATATCCAAATCTTTAAAGCATGCTTGGGAATAGTTTGTAAACGGTTTAAATTATAAATAAATAGAAATAAGTGGGTAATACTTGTGGTCCCTCAAATGTGTTGATAAAAAGTGCCTCGAGTGTTTATAAACAATTTATAAGCATGAACCTAGTCTTATTGTGCGATAACGCTGTAATATGCTCTATGGCATAGAATGTTACATGGTTATTGATAATTTATCTTCTCAGATTTATCCACTTTCCCAGAACGATATCTTGTTAAAATTCTGTTTCCTGTGCTAAAATAATATGACATGCACAAGATGCGCAGTGCTCACTTGATGTACTCTTAGAACATCTCTAAGAGACACTTTATATACAAGATGCTCTCTATTTTAGAAAGTCAACATTTAAAAATAAGCTCCAAAAAACTCTTTAAACGTTTTAAAATATAGAGTGGGTTTGTGTTTCCAAATTTAGAAAGCCAAACTCACTCGCTATCCTTACTTTATAAAGATTGCATTTTATAAGTTATAGATTTCAATACTCTATTTCTTAAATTATTCAAATTATATTTGAATTGATTGGCCATTGATATATAAAAAAATATATTAAATAAAAGATAATTTTACCTATGTATGCCTATGTCTTTTTGCAGGGGAGTATTTGGCCTTAACAGGTGATAAACTCAATGGAGCGGAAATGATGTCCTGTGGGCTTTCTACTCACTACTCGCTTATTCCAGTCAGTGCTATTGTGTATTTCTTGTTTTTGTACCATACTATTTCACTGTTTACTTAAGAGAGATGGCTCTTTGCATTTTTATTCACATCCATCACCTCTACAGAAACTTCCTTTGATTGAAGAACAGCTTGGGAATTTGGTAACTGATGACCCTTCTGTCATTGAAACTTGTTTAGAAAATCATGGAGATCTTGCTCTTCCAGATAAGAAAAGTGTAATTCACAGGTACTTCATCTGTTTTCTAGATTGTAAATTTAAATGGCGTAATTTAGTTGAATCCCCAGTGGGAAAATGTCCTAGTAACATATTTGTAAATGTTATGAAATTTGGTTGCTTATCTTCATTGTCAATCAGAAAAACATCACAACATGTGAAGAAAGTACCAGGTCGAATGAAGCTTTGGTCAACTGACCGCTGCTATTTATGATTACCTAGTTAGATGAGGGGATTTTAAAAGTCTTACAAGACACATTTTATTTGAATACATTAATAGAAATAATCCCTTATATATTGAGCATTTAGCAAACTAACTTGTTCTCCTCACCCATGCAACATACACCCATACAGAGAGTGAAGCGAAAAGGAGTCAGTGGATACAATTGTTTCGTGTCTTTTTCAGTAGTTTCACACCCCTCATTCATTTACTCAGTCTATGTTACACATCTCGATAGACCACATGTATTACCCACTTATCCACCACTCATTTCTATGGTTCTATCTATATATAATTTAAATTGCTTATAAACACTTCCCAAAAATGCTCTAGATGTATGGGTTTTTAACTAATTGTAGAATATACTTGTAAGTACAGTTCCTGAGATGTACAGTACTCCTTTGAGTGAATCTCATCTGCTTCTGTCACTGTTAAGATGATTTATACTGATCATTTGTCCCTCCTACTCCTATTCTTGATTAGGATCGGAACACTTGACAAATGTTTCAGCCAGGACACTGTTGAGGAAATTATTGATTCTTTGGTAAGCATCTCATAAATTAGTTCCGTTTTCATTTACCTGAAGTATCCTTTTACAGAAACAATTCTGAATGAATATATAACATTGATCCTTTGTCTCTTGTAAACTGTTCACTGCAAATTCTTTTGATGAAAATGGAGTGATCAGAGGAATAGGATAGAATGTTATAGATGAAGAAAATGAAGTACAGATATGAAATAATCTTTTCGTCTCTCTTTATCACTATCTTTCTGTAGTTCTGAGAAGATGGTGGTAGGAATACCAATCCATACATTGTAGTTGTTTTTTACCTGCCCAGTGGCCCTTCCACTCGGCACCATCGGATCACGAAGGCCGACTTTCATCCCCACTCGACGGGTAAATTTGATCGAGAATGTTAGATATTATAGCTAAAAATGTGAGATAAAAAACATGCAGGGTCATTTGTCTGCTTGGCTAGTCAAGCTTGGGCTGATTCATCCTCATTTGAACATCGCCCTTTTAAGGCTATGCAATCCTAGGGTGCTGCTAAATGATGGATCTTATCAACGTCCATAATGATAAATCATAGATCCACCGAATTGGAAAAATTAGTTATGTTGTTTGCCTAGGTAGATTACATTAAAAGCTCCGAGTTTTTTATAAAAGGCACAAACAGCCCTTTTCACAAGTCACAATGCTTCTGAGTGAAGCTTTTTCTTTCTTCTGCTTTATACTTCCATTTGACGTCCACCAATAAAAAATTTCATCTAAATTTCTTGGAGAACATGTTTTTTCAATTATATAACACTGCATTTTTTTCCTTGGAAGAAATTTACGTTAATTGCTTTGATTACGATTCCTATTTAAAATTTTCTAGGAAAATGAGGTTGCCAAAACAAATGATGCATGGTGCACATCAACTTTGATGAAACTTAAAGATGCTGCACCATTAAGTTTGAAGGTTTCATTAAGATCTGTAAGTCCCCAGAACATTTTACTGAGTTCTCCAAACCACTACAATTTGAGCTGAACTCACAACGTCTGTTCCAGATACGCGAAGGTAGATTTCAAAGTCTTGACCAGTGCCTTATCCATGAGTATAGAATGTCCCTACAAGGAATATCTGGGCAGATTACAGGTGACTTCCGTGAGGTATAAAATGTTTCTAACTTGCTGTTTAGCATGAGCATTATACGTCTTGGTTACGGTATCCACTTGCCTTTTCTATTCAGGGTGTTCGAGCAAAACTGGTAGATAAAGATTTTGTACCAAAGGTAAACTATATCTTAATTCCTAATTTTGCCACCCTTCTTGTTTAGTTATTAGCTGCTGCTAAATCGATATTCTCTTTTGATCAACTAATGATTTTGTAAAACGTGTAGTGGGACCCTCCAACATTGGAACAAGTATCTCAAGACATGATAGATCAGTACTTTGCTCCGCTCACAGCACTTGAGCCTGAACTAGAACTGCCCACAAAGCAGCGAGAAGCATTTGCATAGTTTTGGGTGAAATATTGAATTGCATTCACTTCCCCACGGGTGCAGAACCTGCACACTGTTTTCTTGTACTCGGCTTGTGGTGGAGAGGTACATAGGCTGAATAAACAATTTCACCTGCTAACGATGATAACAGATCACTGGAGTATATTACATAAAGTCGTTGGATGAGATCATACTTCTTCAGGAATACAAGAAGTTGCGTAAATGAAATCTTATTCAGTGCAGTATTTTCGGATAACATTTGGCATCTCCTTCGTTGACCCATTTTCAAAACTTTATTTTTACTGGTTCTTGGGCCCAAAGTGCTATCTGGATTAGTATTTTCTACATTTTCCTCTCTACCAAATCTTGAGTTCATATTAACTATACAGATTGAATCTGAGCTAATCAATCCAGTTCATGATCATCGTTATGCGTGACAAACTGATCATCTTGTCGGGCCAATCAGTTCATTAACACGCGTCTAAAGGGGCGCCTCCATTTTAAAGTACGAAATTCTTATTTCCTACATCTTCGAAAAGGACCGTACCGACCACTAACCTCGTACATGACCAAATCAAAATGAAGTTGCAAGAAATTTTTGTTTTGTTCATTTTGATTTTGCTCCAACTTCTACCATTTTATAAACTCTATCCTACCGAGGTATTCCATGACACGGCGAGTGTCTTACCAGAGTCTATCCTCTTATGCCTTAGGGTGCATGTAATTTTTTTCCCTTTAACTAGGCATTATGATTATACAGGCATTTGACTTGCTTGCTGCCAAACGAACACCCCCAGTTGCAAATTACACTTCTTTACCAGGTAGAATTTATGTTATAAATTCCCCAAATGGAATGAAGAATTTAAAGAACGTGATTGTGGAAATTAATGATTTCGTCAGTCTTGATGATATACTCATATTAGCAGTGCCATTTCAAAAATATATTTCTTTAGCGAAAATTGCAGTGTGGGTCCCAAACTTTCATTTTCCTGCATATTACACCCTAACCTTCATTTTTGCAGCCGCAGTCTCAAATCTTTATATTTAACTGCAGTCGTGGTTCAAATTATTGACTCCGTCCATAATATTGTTAGTCAACGTTGAAATAGTAGTTTTGACCCAAATGGACAACTTAAGTTAGGGGCAAAATTGTCAACACAAGTTATCCAATAATTAAACAAAAAACCAAAAAAGGAAAAAGAAAAATTAACTGTCTCTTCTCCAAATACCCCACCTCCACCCAACAACCCAGTCACTGCCTCCGATCGCCACCCATCTACCCGATAGTGCACCACCCACCGTCATCTCCGTAAACACCACCACCGCCGACCCAAATCTCAAACGGCAATACAAAATCACTCATCCAAAAATATTTAAAACATTTGTAGAAGCACCAAATCAACAACTTATAAAATTCACAAAAATCATTAAAATTGTAAATAATAAGAGCTATCAAGTAATTGTTTTCCTACTGGTGATATATAAAGCATTTGTAATCCACATTTTGATAATTCTTGGTTTTAGCAACAGCGCGTATCAATTTGTTAAAATGATGAGTCCTGAGGCAAGGGTGGGTTTCATTTGGAGCATGTTGTTAAAGGAGGTTAATGCATCATTGGTGTCGATTTTTGTGCATGATATAGAGCATTTTTTGAACTTTTCAAGTGGGGTTGAGGTTGCCCCGCCCCGCCCCGCCCCATCCCGTCCTGTCCCCGTGGGGCCCCATCCCCGAATGGGGCAAAAAAACCTGCCCCGAACAGGTTGGCAGGGCGGGGCGGGGCGGGGCGGGGCGGGGCGGGATTTTAAAAAAAAAAAAAAATTTGTTTTGAACATTATTTGTTTTGGACATTTTTTTGTTTCAAGTGCTTGCTTTGAATATTGATATAGTTAGTTTGAACATTATTTGCTTTAAATTTTAAAATTTTGAATTTGTATTTTAAATAAAAAAAAAAAAATGGGGCAAGAAACGGAGCAAGTCCTTGCCCCGTACGCGTCCCACCCCGCCCCTCCCCGTCTAAGGCGGGGTGGGGTGCGGTGCGGGGAGGGGGAGGGGCGTGGTGGGGCGGGGTGGAGTGAGGGTGCCCCGCCCCGAACCCGCCCCATTGTCATCACTACCAGCTATTCGACACCCTTAGAAGTCTTGTACGTGTTCACCAGTTGCATCTGCACGTCTTGAGAAATTTGTGCATGCTGCAAATATTCCATTGTGAATTCACCTTTCCCCTGCAAAATTGAAAGACGTGTTTTAACGTATACTGGTGACTTCGATTTCAGTAGTGTAGAACTGTAGATATAAAGTAGTCTTGTTATTTCACCTGAGTCATTGAACGCAGAGATGTGGAGTATCCAAACATATTGTTGAGAGGTACCTGAAAAGCCAATACAATGATCAATGAACTCAGACACCGTTAAAGTATTGGAATGTTTAAAGATAACTTGCTTGATTAATTTACATTGGAGACTACATCCTTATATAATCGATCAAGAATATTCTAGAATGGAGCTAACAATTTCTTAACTAATTGTACAACTGGCTAACAAAGTTGATTCCATTCCTAGAATCTAGGACATGCATTTTCACTGTTTCTGTAGCTGGTGCATCGAGAGGTGGCTGCTGATGAATTCTAACTCCCCCCTCAAGGTGGAGTGTGCTCTATCACACCAAGCTTGTGTCTAAGCAGCTGGAATCTTGAATGTGACATGGGTTTAGTCAGAAGGTCTGCTGTCTGATCTGCAGATGGAATGTATTGTATCTTCAATTTATTGTCGAGCACCTTGTCTCTCACGAAATGCGCATCCAGCTCAATATGCTTTGTACGAGCATGATATACAGGATTTGAGGCAAGTGCACTTGCACCTAGATTGTCACACCAAATAATTGGAACATTCTACTAAGATATTCCCAGTTCCTTCAGTAGGGATTGAATCCAGGTTACTTCTGCAGTGCAATGGGCAAGTGCTCTATATTCAGCTTCGGTACTAGATCTAGCCACTACATGTTGCTTCTTAGAACACCATGACACCAACTTGTCGTCAATATATACGCAATACCCAGCTGTAGAACGTCTATCATCTGGATTGGATGCCCAATCAGAATCAGCAAAGGCAGTAATTTCAATGCTATCGTTCCTTTGAATTGCTAATCCATAGGTTAGAGTCCCTTTTATATATCTGAAAATTCTCTTAAGTGCCTTCCAGTGAGTGTCAGTTGGTTGCTGAAGATATTGGCTAAGTCTGTTGACAGCATAGGTTATATCAGGTCTTGTATGGACTAAGTATTGCAAACCGCCTAGAGCACTCCTGTATAGAGTAGGGTCCTTCATTGCTTTACCTTCATCCTTTGAAATTGGTTTGCCTGCAGCCATAGGAGTTGGACTAGGTTTGAGATGCTCGTAGCCAAGTCTCTTTAGTAAATCCATAGCATATCTGGTTTGCCTGAGGTATAAGCCAGTATCATCCCATCTTACTTCAACTCCCAGAAATTGTTTCAGATTACCCAAGTCTTTAAGTGCAAAGCTGATATTCAGCTTATCTATAAACTCTTGTAGATGTTGGCCATTGTTACCGGTGATCACTATATCATCTACATATACCAAGGCGAATAAAATATCTGTTTTATCTGCCAGGAAGAATAGTGAGTTGTCAGCCTTGGATTGTTTGAAATTCCACTTCAGTAAGGTATGTTTGAGTTTGTCATTCCAGGCTCGAGGTGCTTGCCTTAGCCCATATAGAGCTTTCTTCAGTTTGCATACATAGCTTGGATGCTTTTCACTGATGAATCCTTGTGGCTGGTTCATGTAAACAACTTCATTCAAGGATCCATTCAAGAACGCATTATTTATGTCTACTTGTCTTATCTGCCAGTCTCGTGAGACAGCCAAGGTAAGGATGATCTTGAGGGTTGCAGCTTTAACCACAGGACTGAAAGTCTCACTGAAATCAACTCCCGGTGTTTGAAGGAACCCTTTTGCCACTAGTCTGGCTTTATGTCTTGATACCTTTCCACTTGAGTCAAATTTCAATTTAAAAACCCACTTGTTTCCAATCACTTTCATTCCTGCCTTGTATGGGACCAAAGTCCAAGTATCATTTTTCATAAGTGCATCTTACTCATCTTTCATAGCATTCTTCCAATTTCTGCTTGCTAATGCTTCTTCTGCACTGGTAGGTTCAACTGTGGCTAGTTCATCTATCTGATGACTAGTATAGACCTTAGGCTTAAAGATTCCAGCCTTGCTCCTTGTAACCATTCGATGTCCAAAGTTCTGAGATTCGTTGTTATCTGGTAAATTATGTTCTTCTATCTCATTCTGATTTCCAGTTCTGATTTGCTGAGGCTCAGAACCTTCATCACCTGCTACCATTTCCTGATCATTCTCAGAAACCTCGTTACCTGCTATTATTCCATGTCCACAGCTTAACATATCATCACTTTCCACTCTGGTACCTTCACTACCTGGCTCTGTTGCAGGTGAAACTTCAAGTTCTATTGTAGGAGTTGTTGCTGCTGCATTTGTAGGTATAGTATCATGGTTGAAAGTACAGAAAGGAAGAGAACTGATGTCTGGAATATCACAAGTTTGTGATTGAGAGTATTTGTTCAGGAACCCTGTTTTAAATGGAAACTCTAGTTCATTAAAAGTAACATGTCTGGAAATGTAGATCCTACCACTAGGACTTAAGCATTTATAACCCTTGTGTGAGTCACCATAGCCGAGATAAACGCATTTTTGGGAGTGGAAGCTAAGTTTATGTTTTTGGTAGGGTCTGAGGCATGGAAAACAAGCACAACCAAAGATTTTAAGCTGATTATAGTCCAATGTTTTGCCAAACATGGTTTGATAAGGAGTTTGATGATGCAACACAGGAGTAGGCAATCTGTTGATCAAAAAAGTGGCTGCCTTGAAGGACTCCCACCAATAAAACAGTGGCATTTGAGCCTGAGCTAAGAGGGTTAACCCAGTCTCGGTGATGTGTCTGTGCTTTCGTTCAGCCCTCCCGTTTTGACCTGAAGTATAGGGGCAAGAGTGTCTAAGTTCTATACCAGAATCTGAAGCTATTTTGTTAAAGTTCTTGAACTCTCCCCCCCAATCCGATTGCAAGGCTTTTATCCTCCTGTCTAACTTGTTTTCTATCAGGTTTTTGAACTGGATAAAAATGGTCAGGGCCTCTGATTTTTGTTTCATTGGATAAATCCAGGTATAGCGGCTATGGTCGTCAACAAAAATTATATAATACTTAAATCCATTGGTTGAAGTTACAGGGGCTGGTCCCCAGACATCAGTGTGAATAAGATCCAAGGAGTTTTTAGCATGAGAAGTTGAAGTGTTAAAAGGTAATGCATGTGCTTTACCGAATTTACAAGAATCACAGAAATTTGGAACTTCATTAGACTTAAGAATTTTATTACATGATTTAAACACTTGACTCATGACTTGAGTTAATGGATGACCCAGCCTTCTGTGCCAGAGATCAAGTTGAGTTGCTGAAATTTGATTGAAGGTAGATGATTGAATACTAGACGCCTTAGTTGAAAAACACTGAAAATTATTTTGATGGTTTGGCTGAGAGGTGAGAGGTGATGTTGTCTGACTTGGAGGGTGGTAGCTGCAACCGATACAACCCATCTTTAAGTTCTCCTAGCAACAGAGTCTTCTTCGTTTTGAGGTCCTTGACAGCACAACAATTTGAGTAAAATTCCATGAAAACTTTATTATCAATTGTAAGTTGAGAGACACTAATCAAGTTCCTTTTAATATCTAGAACGTGTAACAGTTTTTTTAAGTTGATTTCCATATCATTTAGTGTATAAATTCTGCCATTTCCAATGTGAGCAATGTGTAACATATCACCATTACCAATAAGTAATTTTTCCTTACCTTCATATCTGATTGCAACATTCATATTACCTTTTTCAGATGTGACATGATTGCTTGCTCCAGAGTCCACAAACCATGCTGGATCCTCAAGGCTTCTAGGTGATGCTACATAAGCAGATGGTCCTGTGTTTATGTTCTGTTGCCCAGAGTTAGGTGGTTTGCTGCCCATATAACGTTCATCAAATCTGTTATAACACCAACTTGCAGAGTGATTATTCAATCCACAGATTTGACATGATCCTCTGCCTTCATTCTGTCTGACATTTGTAAATCTGCCTCTTCCCCTAGTTCTACCTCTATAACTTGGAGATCTACCATTGATAGGTCCCTGATACCTCTGCCAAAGTTTGAACTTGTTCTGTGAGCTAACTGTACACTAGATTGGTTCACATTGAGGGAGGTGAAGTTGCTCCTGACTTGATTCAAATGTTCTAATCGACTTTCAAAAGTCATCAATACAGAGGAAAGTTCATACCATGAGATACTCTCCCTGCTACTTATCTGAACAACTATTGGAGTGTACTCATCATCTAAACCTGATAGAACCTGCACAACAAGGTCACTGTGATCGATGATTTTTCCTGCTATTTCCAGATTGTCTGCCAACTGCTTAACTGTGGTTAGATATTGATCCATTGTCATAGATCCTTTTCTAACTCTCTGCAATTCACCTGTGAGGAACATCATTCGAGATTTATTCAATATCCCAAAGCTTTCCTCCACAGCTATCCAAAGTTTGTTGGAGCTGGTGCATCCCATAACTTTCATAGCGATTTTTGGCGTCATGGATGAATACATCCATCCCATAAGGAGCTGATCAGACAAGCTCCATTTCAGGAATTCTGGGTTCTGTACCATTTCAATTGCTTTTCCCTGTCCGACAGTTGTTTAAGTAGCAATGAACTCAGGTGGACACTCCTTTGTCCCCAGTAAATACCCTTCGAGGTTATGTCTTTGATGACCGGCATTATCATATTCTTCCATAGAAGAAAGTTGTTGCGGTCAAGCTTGACTGAGAGTGTTTGGGTGATGTGTATTCCGTATGTTGTGTTCTGGCCAGCTGCAGAATGTGTGGCTTGTGCTGTATTGAGCTCAGATGGAGTGGATTGATTTCCAGATTCAATATTGGCCATGGTTGGCTCTGATACCAAGTTAAAGTATTGGAATGTTTAAAGATAACTTGCTTGATTAATTTACATTGGAGACTACATCCTTATATAATCGATCAAGAATATTCTAGAATGGAGCTAACAATTTCTTAACTAATTGTACAGCTGGCTAACAAAGTTGATTCCATTCCTAGAATCTAGGACATGCATTTTCACTGTTTCTGTAGCTGGTGCATCGAGAGGTGGCTGCTAATGAATTCTAACTGACACCAAAAGAGGGGAAGATCGAATGCAAGTGCACAAATCACAAAGAACAAATCTCTGTGCTAATAATGGTATTAGATGCATTAGGCAATTGCTCAATTTCTGAAAGTTATTTGTAGCTGGTAGCAGAGACTATCCAGTCATAATTTAACAGAATTGTATACATCTGGTGTAGCTTGCAATGTTAAATAGAAAAGTACGTCACTCTGGATGTATAACTTGCAAATGTTAAATATAAAAGTATGTCACTCCATCGAATACATCCATAGCACTTGAATTGTAACTTTTATTTTCCATCAGAGGAACCTTGGTGCAAATAATTTTAAATGGGACGGTGATCAGCACCCATTGGACAACACCAAATGTAGCTATAATCCAAGAGGCAATCGCACTGTAAAAGTACAGAGTTCTCAAGAGAGTCCATGTTAGGAGAAAGAGTATGAAAAAGGGCCCACATTGATGTTATTTAAAAGATTTAATTTGCAGTAATCCTTAAAACTAACAACTAGTAGGGTCTCTTGACTAAGAAAGTAAAGGTATTAGTATTACTCACCAGTCACCACAAACATTGTTAGAAGGGCTTTTAGATAAGCTCCCCATATAGGTAAGCACATGTTATCCACCTGCCTATTACATTCTTTTTTGTGCTTCAGTTCAAATGTCTTGCTTGTTTCATATAGTTTTAAAACCAAACCATTCATCAAAAGCTGTTTAGCAGTTAGCATGTCCGCCTATCAAGTGTTCATCTGAACCAAAAAAGTGAGCATGGTATGCAGGATACCTTTATTGACCAAGGACAAAAAATGCAAGAACCGGAATAATAATAACAGCAAGAGTGACTGAGGAGAAAGGACACAGCAATAAAAACTTGTCTTTCATTGGCCTCTATAGAGTTAGAAAGGCCCTTCTTTTAATTTCTACTGTTTGGCTTTCTAAACAATGCATGGGTGAGGAGTGAGGACCATATCGTCCTCCCTTGATCTTTATTTTTATTATTAATCTACATGTAGGGGTCCATCAAGCCACCCATATAGGTACACATGTTTGATAGATGGGAAGAAAAACAGACCAAGCAGCTGATAGAAAGGTAATCTTTATAAATCAGAACCTGCAATAAATTTTAGAAAACAACCAAGATACATGCGAGATTGAGTAACTAATACAGACGTGAACAAAATTGAGCTTACAATTTCACAGTTGTAACGCCCCAAATTCTAGGAACTCGAAGCGTTAAAAATCTTCTTAAATTTAGCTCTTTACTTCAATCAAAATATATTTCAAATACGGAAAATTTGAAATTTGAAATATACTATAAAATATGATGGGAGATAATTTCCTATATAGACTTAGACAGTTACGGTAAAATTTGATTTTTGTAAAACACTCGGAAGAAACTCAGCAGTAACCATAGCATAGCAGCGGATAGATAAAAATTTATTTGACCTAGTAAACGTCGCCGAAAACTTATGAAATTTTAATGGAGACATTTTCATCCATGTAGGAACCGCATATAAAAATTTTGGGTCTCAATGATAACATTTAAAGCACGAAAATATTTTTCAACGGAGTTGGACAGAAAACTCGAAACTGTTCCGACCCAGCTTACTAAAACGGGCATAACTTTTTCTCTAGATAATATTTCGAGGAAATTCCAAAAGCCACTGTTAGAAGACTCGTAGATCTTTCATACCAAACTGATTTCCCTCAAAAACATGTACCGCAGCCTAAGTTATACCATTTTCAAATTGAAGGCAAAATCTGAAATTCCAAAGCAGAAGCTAATTTAATTGCTTTTACAAAGTTAAAATTTAAACAAGACACTAAAGTCATTGGTCCACTTAAATCCATGAAATAAACAAGTTAAAAAATAATTTACATATAATAATAATCACTGTCATTCGCCATCACGCCTTTCGCCAAGCCCGTCAATCTGAAATGTATAATTAGGGTGAGCATTTCGAAAAAACACTCAGTAGTATGTACACATGCTAACGAGAATTATATACAAACATTTACATAACATGCAAAAGCCGAACTTCATAGTAAATCGGTGATCAATCGACATACTTTTCTTCTAGTGATTACCTTCAATCACAAAATAATTTTCATAGTGATTACCTTCAATCACAAATAATCATAGTGATAGTGATTACCTTCAATCACAACATAATTCATAGTGATTACATTCAATCACAACATAATTCATAAAACAATTACAGTTACGTACATGCTAGCATATAAATTTCTCAAAAGTATAGTCAACTTGTGTACGGGAGATGATACTACCTTAAGATCTTTAGAAAAATTGCTAGAATTGAGTCGTAGGTAAAACTTTTCAGATGCACCGTCACCAAAAGGAAAAATCAACCAGCTAGCCGCTTTGTTTTCTTCAAATATATAATAGAAATGGCCGTGCGTGTGTACGTGGGTAGTAGAAATAGAATAAGAAAAATTCTGCTCTCTTGTCAGCCGAAATAGCAAATTAGCCAAATGAGTTGCTGTGGGGTGGTGTATAAAATATAAATATTCATGCATGTTCTCATAAAACCAACCATAATTGTTTAGAGCGAGAGTGGGGAGTTAAAGAAGAAAGTGGTTGAGGAGGTTAAAAGAAGTGGGGGCAAGTTGACTTGGTGGAAAATACACACACGTTTTCTTGATGTGGCCAAACAAGATGGAGTATTTAATTTTGAAACAAACTCAAGTATTATTTAATAATAACATATTTAAAAGTTATGCTTAATAAAAGAGTAAAATTTGGATTGAGTATTTTATAGTTTCCAAATTAATCTTCGTCCGTCACTTTAAAATAAATACACTAAATCATAATTTTTAAAAGACTAAAAATAACCGATCAAATTAATATAACATGGGTTTTCAAAAATAATGGGGCTAAGCTAAGATAATTAGATCGTCATGTATAAAAAGGATTCTATGCAACATACTATGGTGACCAAATGAATAACTTAAAATATTAGAGGTATCGTAGCGACGCGACAAGTTAATTAAATCCTTCGATCTTTTAAGTAAAAATTTTCTTTGTAAGAGTTAGAAATTTTCGGTCGCTACAACTGTACTTCCATCTATCATTCATGTGCACTATTCTCAGATAACCAATCATTTGGTAGACAGTTCATCAGGTATCCTATAGCGTTCTAATGTTTTTCTTTGAAAACGAAATCCTACTTCAACAACATCAAAGCCCCACATTCATACACAGCGTAGTTACTTGCAACTGAGCAGCTGCTTTTGCTAACTGCATATGTTTACAAAATATATGAACATACACTACATACAACCAAAAGCTCCCGACAAGACCAGAAAAGAATGACTATATACCATGACCTATAAACACCAGTATATGTTGTATAAGCAGAAATGAAAAACAGCAAATGAGGGAAAACCACAAATTTCGCTGTGAGATGCAAATTCAAACCAAACTCAGCAATTGAACCATTTGTAACCAATTCAATTAAGATGTGCATCTGATGTTCTAACTCAAACAATTAAGAAAAAAAAAACAATAGTAATATAAGTGATATGTACGTGCGCAGTAATTACACAATGATCTCCCTCCTGGTCATTCCCAACAATCATTCCTTTCCTCCTATCACGTGATAGATAGATTTAAGAAATCAACTCATATTGCCCTTCAGAACCAAGTTTCAATTTCCAAAGAATTATGAAAGTAATAATAAAAAAACAACAACAAATGAAGTACTGACTTGTTAATATCTCCAGTGACAGTGCCCTAAAATTCTGTAGGGGCCTTTAGTTCTACCAACATCACAGGCTCCAGTATAACAAGATTGCCCAAAAACTCGCGCTACCATGATAGCAAGATTGCCTCACCCAGGTAGATTTCTTTGGCCAGGTTTAATCCCACTCCTTTTAATGTGATGAATCTTATGACTATTCCAACTTGTTGCTTCTATTTTGGCTTCAGGGTGCTCTGGATAATGCTGATGTCTCTGCCTTACCTGAGAGGCCCTCAGAGCTTCCATGTGCGGTATGATATTAGATTTTTCACATGAGTGCATTGCGTTATAGAACTGATTATTAAACTTCATTTGATTGAACCAGTTCTATATGAAGACTGGAAAGTGTAAATTCGGTGTATCCTGCAAATTTCATCACCCTAAAGGCGTGGAAGTGCAATCAGCTGGAGAACAATATGCCACTGCGCTCCAGAATGAAATATCTAAAGATTCAAAGCCAGTGCAGCCACTTTATACCCTAGCATTGTTGCATAACACCAAAGGTCTTCCTATCAGACCGGTAATTTTTATCTTAATATCGTGCTTATTAAAATTATAATCCATTGATATTATAAATAAACTTCTGAAATTTGAATGACCTGATGGGCACCTCATTGAATGTTCAGTAAGTCTCTTGGCAAGGTTGTCATGATTTTTAGGAGTATCTTAGTTTAAATAGATGTTCTATTTATCATCTTTGGGCAAAAATACCCTTGCAGCTTCAAATTTCTCCATTTTGTTGCTAATAACCATGAACTAGCAATTTAATACACAGGCATTATAATAATTAATAGGCCTTTGTGTACACTTTCTTATATGCTGGTATATATAGCAGAGTCCTTAAAATGTTGACTTTTCAAACTAACCACAAATTGTTCATCTCTTTTATAAATGAGTTGAATTTAAAAGAGAAAATAAGAGAGAAAATAAAACAATACAAAGAGAATAGAATTGTATTGAATAGTGTGATTTGTTTACAAGAGAGACATCCTATTTATAGCTTAACTTGATAGGAATGTTTTACTTTCTAATCAATGTGGGACTAACTAACATATGCATTATGTATATATGTATATACATTAACAGCCCCCCTCAAACTCAAGGAGGTAAAATGGAGACCAACTTGAGTTTGGAAACTAAATCCTGAAAGCGTCTAGGAGGATGTGTTTTAGTGAAGATATCAGCAGTTTGATCGGTTGAAGAAACTGATAATAGTCCAATAGTCCCACGGGTGAGATGATGACGTATAAAGTGACAATCAATCTCAATGTGTTTTGTGCGTTCATGAAAGACATCATTGTGAGCAATTTGGATAGCACTTTAATTATCGCAGCTTATGATAGTGGAAGTAGAATGAGTGACGCCCATGTCTTCAAGTAACTAGCGAAGCCAAAGAAGTTCCTGAATTGTATCAGCAAAGGCTCGATACTCAGCCTCTGTACTGGATCGAACGACTACTGTTTGCTTCTTGCTGCGCTAAGAAATAAGAGAATCACCAAGGAAAAAGCAATAACCAGTTGTGGATCTACGATCAGTGGACCTGCCCAATCTGCATCTGAGTAGGCGCGAAGCTCAAATGAAGATTGGGATGAGAAATGGAGACCATAAAATAGGGTCTCTTTGATATACCTGAGAATCCGAAGTACTGCGGCATAATGGGATGTGCGAGGAGCAGAGAGAAATTGACTGACAACATGGACAGCATAAGAGATGTCAGGGCGAGTAACTGTAAGATAAACAAGACTACCGACCAACTGGCGAAACCAGGTGGGGTCATCCAAAGGTGTACCATCCATATGAGTGAGTTTAGAGTTGAGCTCTAGAGGAGTAGTACATGTCTTACTATCTGTGAGTCCCGCTCGAGTAAGAAGATGAGAACCATATTTTGCTTGCGAAAGATAATATCTCTCAGAGTTAGAAGTGATCTCAAGTCCCAAAAAGTAACTAAGCTTTCCAAGATCTTTCATCTCGACATGTTGGCTAAGATAAGTCTTGAGATCCAAAATTTCGGATGTGTCATCACCAGTGATGATCATATCATCAACATAGAGGAGAAGAAGGATAGTACCCTAGTCTGTTTTGCAAATGAAAAGAGCAGAATCATGTGAGCTGGAAGTGAACCCAAAATCTCCAACAATGGTGTTGAACTTGGCAAACCAAGCCCGAGGAGTTTGCTTGAGACCATATCGAGCCCGACGAAGTTTGCAGACTTGATGCGAAAGATGATGAGAACCAGGAGGAGGGAACATATAAACTTCTTCGGTGAGTTCACCATTAAGAAAGACATTTTTCACATCCATCTGAAACAATTCCCAACGACGAACGGCGGCAACTGCAATTAGGCTGCGAACTGAAGTAAGGCGAGCAACCGGGGCAAAGGTCTCCTCATAGTCAATCCCATACTCCTGGGTAAACCCTTTAACTACCAAGCGAGCTTTGTACCGATCAATGGACCCATCAGAGTGAGTTTTGATCTTGTAGACCCACTTACATCCCATAGCATCTTTGCCCTTTGGTAGATCCACTAGATCTCAGGTATGAGTGTTTTCGAGTGCCTGTAGTTCATCATTCATTGTTTTCTGCCAATGAGGATCAGAACTAGCTTCACGATAAGACTGAGGTTCATGGTGAGAAAGAATAGTAGAAAATATAACAAAGTCATTAAAATTAACAGAAGGAATTTTTACCCTGTCACTTCGTCGAGTAGGGAGATCAGAAGCTGTTGGAGCGGATCCATCGGAAGAAACAAGTTCTTCAAAAGAGGGTAAGGTGGATAACTCAGTTGAGGGTGAGGAATCTGTAGACATATCAGTTGGTAATGACGTATCTGAGAGAGAGGGGGGATGTGTTGATGGAGATGTTGACTCAGATGAAGAGTTTGTCTCAAGAGTGTCAGGAAAAAGGTCTGTGGAGAGATCAGTGAATAGGAGAGAAGTGTTGTCATGCGGTAGGTGAAACTTGGATATGGAGGCGAACATCTTGTGTTCCCAGAAAATAACATGACGAGATACTCGGAGACGTTTGGAGTAAGGATCCCAACATCTATAGCCTTTGTGTTCAATACCATATCCTAAGAAACAACATAATCGAGATCTAGATTCCAATTTGGTGCGCTCATGAGGCTGAAGAAGAACAAAACAGGAAAAACCAAATACCTTAAGAGTGTTATAGTCAGGAGAGTGACCTTAAAGACGTTCAAATGGTGATTGATTTCCAGTGATGGAAGAAGGCACACGATTCTTGGTATAAACAGCTGTAAGAGCATCTTTACCCCAAAAGCGTTCAGGACATGAAGCGAATATGAGAAGAGCACGGACAGTATTGAGAATGTCTCGATGTTTAAGTTCAACACTCCCATTTTGTTGAGAAGTGCCTGGACATGAACGATGAGGAAGGGTGCCATGTTGGTGAAGAAAGTTAAGGACTTTGTAGTCTGTGTATTCAACAGCATTGTCAGCACGAAACACTTTGATATTGCAAGAAAATTGAGTTTTGACCATGGTAGCAAAATCAAAGTACAACTGAGGTAATTCAGATCGATTGCGCATAAGAAATATCCAAGTGTAACGAGAGTAATCCAACAAAAATGACAAAATATCTAGAGCCTCCCATTGTGGGAGTGGGAGACGGGCCCCAAACATCAGAGTGAATTAAATCAAATGGTGCAGAAGAAAATGAATCACTTTTGTAAAATGGTAATGCCGATTGTTTTGCAAGTTGACAAGGAAGACAATCAAATTGTTCTTTAGGAACAAGTCCTAAATGACCACTAGATGCTAAAGATTGAAGACGACCAACAGAAGCATAACCCAGACGAGAATGCCAGAGAATGATGGATGGGGTAGATGAGAATGAAACTGCTGTTTGAACTGATGAGGAGAAACGGGATGGAAGGTGAAGATTGATGAGCTCAAAGAGTCGTCCAACCTTATGGCCTATCCCAAGAGTTTGTCCCGTCTTTGAATCCTGCACACAACAACCAGAAGCAGAAAAGAGGACAGTTAGACCGAAGTCACATAATTGACCAACAGATATAAGATTGAGAGTGAGTTGGGGAATACAGTAAGTATCAGGAAGAGAAGTGTTTAATGTCGATATTTTTTCGATATGACTCACAGTCATAGAAGAACCATCAACAGTTTGAATAGTCGGAGCATGATTAGCAAGATGTTTGGTGGCAAATACAGTGGAATCAGGTGTCATGTGATTACAGCATGCAGAGTCGAAAAACCAGGATGAATTACCTGAGGTGACTGACATAGCAGTAGAGGGTATATTACCAGAATGAGCAAAGACTTGTTTGACAATTTCCTCTATGTTAGAGGCAGAAAACGTCTCATTGGAAGTAGTGAATGATGAACCTTCAGCAGTAGTGGCGACAGATCTAGAAGGAGTACTACGAGACATGTATTGTTGGGAGTGTCTGTTGGGGTTTTGAAAACAATCACGCTGAAGATGACCTGGGGCTTGCTTCTGACAGAATTGGTAAACTCGAATCGGGCATTCCAAGAGAGTGTGTCCTGGTTTCTTACAGTAATTGCAAAATTTTGAAGATCCAGATGGATGCCCTTTGTGTTGAAAAGATCCAGATGAATGCCCTTTGTTGTTAGGTTGAGGTCCTCTTGGAGTGGTGAAGACAGCATCTACAGAGGTTTTTTGCGAGGGGCAAAACGAGTTTCCTCCGAAAGAAGTTCAGTAACAGCTTGATCTAAAGTAGGTAAGGGATTGCGGTGAAGGAGAGATGCACGAACATGTTCAAAGTCATTAGTGAGGGCCATGAGAAAGAGAACCAAGTGTTGCTGATCTCGATAGTCGAAAAATTTCTTAGCATTTTTGGCATCTGTAAACTCTGGTTCTGAGGAAGCAAGTTGATCCCAAACATAGTGCATCTCAGATAAGAAACTATTGATGGATTGCCCAGATTATTGTTGCATACGATGTAGAGTACCCAGAAGTTGGTATTGATGAGACAGATCTGCGGTGGTGTAGCGATTCTGTAGAAAATCCTATAATGACTTGGAAGTCTTGAATCTACCAAACTGGAGACTGATGGAGTGTACACACGTGTTGTGAATCTAAGTGATAATTTGATGGTTCTTGCGATCCCACTCTTCGAGACGGTCTATGTATTTTGTGTTGTCTTCTCCAACGAATTTCTCTGGTTCAGAGATATCACCAGTGACATAGCGTCATAGCTTTTTGCCCTTAAGAAAGCTTGACATAGCTTATCCCATATGGTGTAGTTGAGTCCTTCCATGATAAAGACAATGAGTTGTGAAGCCTCAAAATGCTCCATAATGTGAACGAAACTAGATGAGGACAAAGAAAAATAATAATAACAGGAACTGAACTAAACTGATGGAGTGGTGGCTGAGATGATGTCGATGGAGAATAAAACTCCGACTATAGTGACTACCCAACAAGTATGAAAATGATAAACGAGAAGTTTTTCTGATGTGAAGGATCCACTAATAGTGGCAATCACAGAGCATACTCAACTCTTGATCTATCGAAAACCACTAAGAATAGTCGCTCTGATACCAAGTTGAATTTAAGAGAGAAATAAGAAAATACAAAGAGAATAGAATTGTATTGAGTAGTGTGATTTGTTTACAAGAGAGACATCGTATTTATAGCTTAACTTGATAGGAATGTTTTACTTTCTAATCAATGTAGGACTAACTAACATGTGCATTATGTATATATGTATATACATTAACAAAATGATCTCTCAATCACCATCCTCAGGCAAGGCAAGAGAACAGAAATTTTTCCCTATGCACAACTTCACTTCCCTCATCGTCAGTTTTTGAAAGTTTTGATTGTGCCCCCCTGTTTAAAAAGTCTGCGTCCGCCTCTGGTCCATTCGACCGCTCAAGTCAAGCCATGTCATTTGAAGGTAGACAAGTCATTCGATTCAATGATGGATGTGCGTAACTGCATTGAAAACTAAGCACAACAACAAAACGTGCACAATTGAATTGAAATATTAAATGAGAACCTGATAGTCTTTCCAACTACAGTAAGTGGCAGCAGACTGTATAGTAATCCCTTTCTCTCTTTCTAAATCCATGGAATCCATTTTCGCTCCGACTCCATCTTTTCCCCGAACCTCGTGGATCTCGTGGATCCGACCTGTGTAGTAAAGTACCCGCTCCGTTAGTGTCGTTTTGCCCGAATCGATGTGAGCCGAAATTCCAATGTTCCGGAGCTTCTGCAGAGACTCCTTCCACTATACCTCATTCTCTTCCTTCAGTCGAAGGGCGGCGGCGCTGCCTGCTGAGAAGTGACGGAGCTGAAAACTTCCAGCGACAAGAGCGGCAGTTGAACTTTGGGTTTGGGGTCTGAGTGAGGAGGAACAGATGGTCTAGATTAGGCGAGTCGTAGAAGATTGGGAAGATCGTGCCATCTTTGTGAGGGTTTTGTGATAAACCATTGGTCAGAGCAGGCGGGTCGAAAAAGAGACTCTCTCCTCACTCCTTTCTTCCACTATGTTTTACTACTCGAAATAAAAAGTTAGTGTAAATTTCACCAGGGGTCCCCAACCTTTCGCAAGTATTTCCATATGTCTCCAATCTACCATTTATTATATTCATGTCTCAACCTTTTAAAACTGTGACACACATGTCCCAAATATGCATTGAAACTAAGCGTACCATCATTATTTCAAAACACTTTTTTTCACATATTCATTTTTCAATCACACGTTTACTCAATAAAATATTTTGCACGTAAATTTAATTTTTTTCCTACTTTTTTCTAAAAATCATTTTTCAAAACATTATTTTACAAATACAATATTTGTCAAACAGAGGCTAAAAGGTCACGTGATGTTTCAAAATGATAGGTTTCGTGGATACCAAGAAATTCTCTTATATATAGATTTCTAGACTAAAGTTGAAGTGACAATTAGATTATTTGAGCTTCAGATTGAATAGTCCTTCCTCTCCTATGAAGGTTCTCCTCCCTTCCCGCTGGTGAAGTTTCTCTCTCCTTCCTGTGGTTTTCCCGGTGAAGGTGTTTTTCCTTCCTATGTGAAGGTTTTTTCCCCTTTTTCTTTTTCTTTAACCCCTCCCTCCATTAACCCTAACCCTAACCCGTTTCCTCGTGAGCTCGCCGGGGGCGGGAGCTTCGGCTCCCGCCTCTCCCCCTCTTCCTTTCCTGTTTTCCCTTACTTTTCCTTTTTTTTCCTTTGTTTTTCTGTTGCCTGTGGTTTGCAGGCTTGTTTTGGGTGTTCCGGTGGTTTGGACCGATGGCTTGGGTGGTTGCTTTCGTGGGGCTTTGGTCAGTGAGAGGTGCGAGCGTGTTTCAGCGTGAGGCCTGTTGCGGTTGAAGCTGGCGAATGTTTTCTACTAATGGGCTCGGTCGGCGGCTCTTTTTGGCTGGGTTCCGGCGGTGGCCGTAGGGTGGTGGTCGGAGGTGTACTGCGTGTGTGTTGTTTGGCCGGTGTTGGCATGGTGGTGTTGTTTGTTTTGTGGTTGTCTGTCCTGTGGTGTTGTTTGTTTTGAGTTGTGTTGTGTTGTGTTGTCTGTTTCTGTTGGTGTTGCTTTGGTTTGCTGGTGTGAAGTCCAGACAATGCTCGTTCTTTGTGGGCGGGGGTGCTTAAGTGCTGATTGCGTAGTTGATTTTCAGTCGGATTTTTCTTGTACTGTAAAGTCACATATGTTTTTTGACTTTCATTGGCTGTGTCTGTTGTTGTGCCGTCCTTGTTTTCGTGGTCTGGTTTGTTTGTGGTTGTGTCCTGTATAGGTGTTGTGATTTTTGCTGCACTTGGGTGGCACTTAATCTCTCTTAGGAGGGCGTTGTGTTGGAGGTTCTTCTCCTTGTACCCGCTTTGTGCGTTTTTAATGGAATAGTTTTTACATTCAAAAAAAAAAAATTAGATTATTTGAAATAAATAAAATCTTTTAGAATTATTTTAAGTGACCATTTTATGTTCAAATAAACAGTGCAATCTTACCCTTCGAGTCCGACATCTTGTATTGCCCATATTTGGCACAAATTTTTAATAATTAATTTTTTCTCAAACTCATTTTTAACTATACATTTTCTCAATAAAATAATTTTGCACATATATATCCATAACTTTTTCTTACATTTTACCCATATTTTCTAAAAAAATTATTTTTCACAAAATTGCTTTCCAAAAAATCTACATCAAGCAAGCCAATTATAGTCTAGGCAACATTCTATCATATGCAACTTTTATTAAGGAAAATCTTAGCTAAGGACCCTAAGCTTTTCAAAAAATGCGAAAACCTTTCATTATTAGCAATGGAGTCCTAAACCTTTCGAGAAATAAGCAATAAAAGGTTTTTAAATGATTTCTGTTCAAAAAACCGTTAGTCAGTTGGCTTGAGTTTCATTTGACCTTTAATTATGAAATAACACTTTACCATATAAATAACAGTTATTTATTGATCGGCAAATTTTCAATAATTTATTTTTCAACGTCAAAAAAATCTTTATGAGACATGACTCTTAGTCTTGTTTGAGCCCCATTTTTTTAAAAATCTATTTTTCTTCAAACTCATTTCAATCACACATTCTTCGATAAAATAATTTAACGTGTAAATCCGAAACTTTTTCATACTTTTTAACCACACGTTATCCAAAAAATCACTATTACAATTTACAAAATCTACTTTCCCCAAAAAAAGGGGGCTCAAACAAGGGCTAATTCTAGTTTAACAACTTACAAGTGTAAATGCTACGCCTTTATGCTACAATGATTAATACAGTCGGGCTAATTCCGAATATAGGCAATACATAACATGTTCACACAAAGGCAATATCATGAATCAAAATCTTCTGATCATAACCAATGAATCTAAAGCAAGATAACATTCAAAATGCCAAGAATTCACTTTTTCTCCCTATGGAATAATAAAAAAAACTTGGGATTCTTCATCCTAGACTAGGAAATTTCTGATGCAGCAGATCCTACAATGGCTGCAACTGCAAGTTACTTTCTCCAACATTACTTTCGCTGACAACTTCCTCGCCAGCATTCATTTCTTGAATTGCAGGGGGGTTTACGACGGTGGCATCTGAGGGTGAATTATGAGACAGATGATGCTTCACCTCTCTGTGCTCTTGACACAATGCACACCAATGCAGGCAACAATGCACCATGCAAGGATCACAAGGTGAGTCCTACAAATCATATGCCGAAAATAAACTTTTTTTGTCAAAAAGAAGTTCAAATGAAACAACTGAACTCGATAAATGAGCAAGCCGTTTAAGCAAGTAAAACCATACAAGCAAGAGCAAAATTTTGTCAACTTCTATAAATCCTTGTGATACTAGAAAACTAATCACCTTCAAATGATATTTTCTCTGCAATGTTTGTCGAGCCATGCCAGTGTAGATGCCACATACCCACCAAGCAAACAACAATCCCTCAGTGAGAAGGCATGCCGTATCTGGATCGATGCCATGAAATGCTGCAGTAAGTGCAGCAAGTGTCATGCCTCCTTCAACACAGATCACATGACCAATGCATGCACTTTGGTGAGAAATTTCATCGTTCAAGCTTTCAACATTGCGCCCGAACAGTACACAAGGGCAAAACAGTCCAGTCAAGCCTAGAACAAAGGAGATTATTGCTACTGAGATTCATGTTTAAATGTCCAGAAGAGAGTCAAAAAAGGCAAGGCATTCATTCCAAGATCGACAAATTACATCATGCAAATTTCAAGTGCTGCATTCTACAAACTGGTGTAATTTATATGTAAAATACCACAACCTACAATAGGTGTAGCGGTCCCTCATCTTTGGGGGTGAGAGATTTATGGACGGGCATTTGGGTCAAATTGAGATTAGGTGGAAAAGGTGAAGAATCGATGAGGGCAAGACTCACACGGGGAGCAAAAACTTAGTAATATTTGAAATGGAATAGAAGAAGTGTCAATAGAAATTTTTACTTACAATGCACAAAAGCAAAGGGCGATACCATGGTAAACGTCATTGGGATAAACTCAAATGTGCAAATTCAAAATAACATCCTTCTGACAAAGACTAAAACAAATCCCTGATATGTGTACATAATTATACACTGGACCAGACAAACAATTTTCAGAAAGCATAAATCGTGCTTAACAACAAACACGAGTAGAAATTAGAAAATGGATATGTTATATTCTAATTTACCATCGATTGCTACAGGGATCTTCGACTAGGATTTGAAACTTCCTACTAAGGAAAACAAAAGGTCGTAAAGTCTTACAACTGTCAGTATCTTCTGCACAACCAAAAACCCCAATCATCCAGTCTTCATCAGCCAGGGGCTGGTAGGTTGCAGGTAATTTTTGGCCGCATTCTTGGCATCTACGAGCAGTTAGCTGTTAAAAGAAACTGTCAGAAATAAAATCTAAACAATGCATAAAAACTACAAAGAAATTTTCAAAAACACCAAATTTCAGAAAATTAGACCAACACCACCACTATGCTTAATAGCTCTTAAGGACTAATTTCATGAAATCAAAACAACTTATTATATGTTTTAGCTCAAAAAACTACAGAAGAAGACAGGTGTGATGTATAATTCCAGCTTTCAGCAATTGCTGCAGAAAAGCATTTAGTGCATTGGACTTTGACTATAAACTATCTCAGTAGCAACAGTTATACAAGTAAATGAGTAATGCCTATCTGTTCGTCTCCTCAAAATATGAGTTTTAAATCAAGTTCCAGGGTACAAAGATTAATTCTGACTAAAATAATCATCTAGCTGCATTCGTGAAGTAGCCGCAACCCTGTTTCTCCAGTGCATATCAATTAGACCTTCCTCCAACATTTCTCTGGACAACTATATACGGATTAATAAAGTGCATCAGCCATTGTGAAGAAAATTAGATTATTTGAAGTAAAATAAACAAAAGTTTTAGATTGTCCTATTTCTTTCGAATGGTGCACACTTAAATCACTGGACATATCAAGCAATCTTTTCAGCAGAGAACCCAGTAGTGCTAGTTCCCTAACTAATCTATTAGAAGACTTGTTCGATACATTTTTCCATGACTATGCTGTTTTTTACACCGTGATACCATCTTCTTGTCAAAAAAAAAAAAAAGAAAAAAGAAAAGAAATACCTTTCTGTAAAGCCATATCATTTTCTTTAACTAATTCTGAATCACGAGAACAAATCAAATTATTGTATACTGCACAATTCTTTCAAAACAAACGACACCTCCTGTCCATCTTGTCTGTTTTCAGCGGATACGTAGTCTTCATTCAGAAGCCAACTTAAGTTGCTACTTTCTGCTTTTTGTGTCGCTACACAATCACTTGCACCATGTAAATTTTCTTGTCACAGTGATAGTGAATCAACAAACTATACTCAAATCTTATTCAACTTCAATACTCCTTTGAATTCAAGATATCATCTAGAACCACTAATGCAGCCGCTGGGTTAAGAATAACACATATTGGAAGTGGAATTAGAAAGGGAAAAAAAAAACTTTTGACTGTGTTTGGCCACATGCAATAAATAATCCAAATCAAGATTGGCTAAATTATAAATAAATAGAAAAGAGTGGTGGATAGTTTGGTAATACTTACGGGTCCCTCGAAATGTGTGAGTAAGAGGTAGCTTGAGTGTTTATAAACATGAGCCAAACGTAGGCCAAGTTATAGAGTTTGAATTTTGTATAACTAACTGCCCTTTGAATGGAAACTTTTCTGTTTCCTATCCCAAGGCCACAATTTGAAGCCTTCAAATTTATCAAGATTCTTCCTCCACACTCCAAGTCCATTCTTCCAAATGCAGCATTATTTCTAATCCAAATCTTTAGAACAATAAAATTGATCACCCTCCACTTGAATTCCTCATCTCATTACCAATTTTTGAACCAATCAGCATTTCATCAACTCAGATCCATCACCAAATGTGTAATTCTCAGATTGTATAAAAAATTAATATTTCAAATAAGGTGGTCATGTGTTGATTCATAGAAAACTGTAAAGTAACCTGTGATAACAATACATGCCTAAATATATCCAAGAAATGCATTTGGGTTGTTTTCAAAATTCAACTACTTCCTATATAATGTCAATCTGGAATAGTCCATTCTGAATATAAATAATCACCAGCATGAAACTATAGAGAGGAGAAAATTTAACGTGATATACACCTTATCGACATCAATAGGTTGATTAAGTTCGCCAGGGATGATGTCCTGCAAGGAAGCCTGATCCTTGGTAAGCTGTACGTACGCGCCCTCTGCCATCTCTGATTATAACCTTCACACATTCAATTTCACATAAAATGCACATATACTTACATTTCAAGTTTATAATCATACCTATAATAAAGGCATCCAAATCGCAAGTTAGTATAGAGAGAGGAACCGTTGAAAATGGGGGATGATCAAATGCAGGTGGAGAGAGGGATTGACAATTACAGAGGGTGGTTTTTGTTTTTCTTCTTTAAACGCATGGCTCAAAAAATACAAATGGCAAACCGTCCGATCTTCCTGTTAAAATGGATAAATTATGTTAATGGTCACCGAAATTTTTACTAATTATATCAATGGTCACTAAAGTTCTATTCACATGATAATCATCATTCAAATTTTTAACCGTTACATTAATAGTCAACAGATCAAAAAAATTAACATTTACTTGTCACCAAATCGTGTTATTTATTACTCCAAAAATTAGTTAAAATAACGGGTAAATATTACTATTTAAGTTAAATCGGACCAAAATTACAATCGCATTACGTTTTCTCATTTGAACGTCTTTAATCCTCAATATAAATATATCATCGTTTTGGTGACACGGGCTACCACCTAATTGATTAAACAACATTGTATGTACATAATATATGACAACTAAAAATGCATAAGAAACTTGAAAACTAGGGTGTTTAATTAAAATCCACACTGAAATTGGAGGTTACACCAATTATGCAGAGGTATCCACCAAAAGAAACTTATAATCTAAAAGGAGAAAAAAAAAATGAAAAAAATCATAATTTTAAAGCCTAAATCATGTTGGAAATGGTGCCAGTGGGTCAACTTTGACTACAAATTTTGGTGGGACCCAATGTTCGAATTGTCGAAATAAATATTCAATTAAATTTTACGTTCCGAGTAGATGAGTGTAAAATATTTAATTGTGAAAAATCATTTCAATATGAATGAGAAATTATGGTTGAAAGTTGGACAATAAATAAGAGGAATAAATGGGAAAGAATTGGAAATTGTTCCAATCCCACATAGGTTGCAAACACAACTTTGAACCACTTAATAAACTTCAAGTTTGAAAATGGGTTTGAGCCCCCAACGGATACCAATAGTTTTTGAAATGGGGGAGTCTTAGACAATGTCTAGACTAACCAAAAGCCACACGCGTGCGCGGGTCAGGTCGTGGGCCTGGTCCTGGGTTTGGACTTGGGCTTGGGCTTGGGCCCGTGTCAATATTAATTTTTTGGATAAAATTTATTTAAATTTTTTATTTGAATTCAATTAATTTCCTCCATTTTCACGGTTTATTAACCGAACCATCAATTTATGAAAACGGTGAGTTAAGTAGACATCTTAACTGCTCAACCGTGAGTTAAGTGGGCATGAGTGGTGAAACTGCTCAAAGTGGGGAGTTGTACAAGGCTCAACCGTCAACTCTTTCCTCTATTTAAAGGATCCTCAGACTTTCATTTCGACACACCAACAAACACAGGAAATACACGAGTTCATTCTGCATACATACAGTCTTCCGTTTTCTTTTCTGCATTAGTCTACAGAGAGTACTTCCGGTTCTGGTTAACTGTCTTGCAGTCGAAGTGTTGATTCTGCAAGTGTTCGATCGTTGTATCTTGGGAGACGCTTTATCACATACCGTAAGCACCGTGTGAAGGGGTAAAAACGTCTTAAAGACAGAGAGCCTAGTTCTCGCCTCGATCATCCTCATTCCGAATTCTGCAGTTGTTTTAAGTTTTATATTTTGCTCGTTTAATAATTTCTGTTCATACTCGTTTAGATTATTATATTCTGTTATTCTCTTTAGCAAGTCAATTCTGGAAATTTTCATTTTCTGCAACAATTTCAAAAAAGTCCAACAATCTTAAGACGTTTCTAAATGTATATTATTATTATTAAATACTTTTCCAAGATTGTACTTGCTTATTTCTAACATTTGCAGAGACAATTGTGCGATATTAATGTTCTGCAGAATTTTAATTAGAAAATACTGACTTGTTGATCTTCTGTTTGAAAAGAGAAATGGCTAACACTGTTGGGACCAATGCAATTCCCCATACTGTGGCTGTGACCCCTACTGGGACGCCGACTATGGCGGTCCTTCTGCTTCGACTCATGTTCCTCACGGAGAGAAGCTTGAAAAATTTAATGGGGTCGATTTTAAAAGATGGCAACAGAAGATGCTGTTCTATCTCACTACTCTGAACCTGTCAAAGTTTCTCACGGAGGATCCTCCTTCCGTTCAACAAGGAGAAAATAATCGAGCTTCGGTCATTGCCTTGGACGCATAAAAACATTCTGATTTCTTATGCAAGAATTATGTACTGAATGGACTGAATGATTCACTATATGGTGTATATAGCGTAATGAAAACTGCAAAAGAACTATAGGAATCTTTAGAGAAAAAATATAAAACTGAAGATGTCGGATCTAAAAAATTTCTTGTCGGAAAATTTTTGGATTATAAAATGCTTGACTCTAAATCTGTTATTTCCCAGGTTCAAGATTTGCAGGTACTCCTCCATGATTTACATACTGAAAAAATGACTGTAAGTGAGTCATTCCAAATAGCAGCAGTAATTGAAAAACTCCCGCCCTCATGGAGAGATTTCAAAAATTACCTCAAACACAAACGCAAGGAAATGAACATGGAGGAGCTGATTGTGCTTTTGAGGATCGAAGAAGATACTAAGAAATTTGAAAGGAGGAACGGGGGCACAAGCATGGAAGTTAAGGCAAACATGGCTGAATCAAGTTCAAAGAAGAACATGAAAAGGAAGCACTCAAGCTTTGCTCCGAAGAAAAATGAAAACAACCAGAAGAATAAGAAGTTCAAAGGGGACTGCTTCAACTGTGGCAAACATGGACATCGTGCAATCGATTGTCGCAAGCCTAAAAAGCAAAATGACCGTGCACATATGGTTGAAACTGAAAATCTGACTGAAGGTGTTCAAGAAATGCACCTATCTGCTGTAATATCTGAATGTAATAGTGTTGGAAATCCCAGGGAATGGTGGGTGGACACTGGTGCCACTCGCCACATTTGTGCTGAGAAGAATGTGTTTTCTGATTACAAACCTATCGACGGAGAACAACTGTTCATGGAAAATTCCTCAAGTTCAAAGGTTGAAGGACAAGGAAAGGTGACATTGAAAATGACATCTGGCAAGGAACTCGTCCTCAACAATGTGCTGCATGTGCCGGACATTCGAAAAAATCTTGTTTCTGATTCCCTTCTTAGCAAGAATGGGTTTAAGTTAATATTTGTATCTGACAAATTTGTACTAACTAAAAATGGAATGTACGTTGGGAAAGGTTACATGACTGATGGAATGTTCAAGATGAACGTCCTTACTATTGTACCTAAGTTGAACGAGATTAATGAAGCTTCTACTTCTGCGTAAATTGTTGACTCTTCTTGTTTATAGCATAAAAGATTAGGACATGCAAACTTTAAATCTGTGCGCAAATTAATGAACTTAAATTTGCTACCTTCTTTTAAGTTTCGATCCTAATCACAAATGTGAAACTTGTGTTGAGGCTAAGTTAGCCAAAAGACTATTTCCTTCGATTGATAGAAATACGTTACCTTTAGAATTAATTCACAGCGATATATGTGACTTGAAATGCGTACAAACTAAAGGTGGGAAAAAGTATTTCATTACTTTCATTGACGATTGCACTCGGTACTGTTATGTTTATTTGTTAAAAACCAAAGATGAGGCTTTGGAAATGTTTAAACATTATAAGAATGAAGTGGAAAATCAACTTAGCAAAACAATAAAAATTGTTCGAAATGATAGAGGTGGAGAATATGGAGCGCCGTTTGAAGAATTTTGTTCTCAACAAGGCATCATTCATCAAACAACGGCTCCTTACTCACCTCAATCGAATGGTATTGCGGAACGAAAGAACCGCACGCTTAAAGAAATGATGAATGCTATGTTGATTAGTTCTGGTCTACCACATAATTTGTGGGGGGAGGCTATCCTCTCGGCAAATCACATTCTTAACAAAATACCACACAAAGTAAAGGATGAAACACCATACGAGTTATGGAAATGTCATAAACCTTCATATAAATACTTGAAAGTGTGGGGGTGTTTGGCAAAGGTAGAAGTGCCAAAACCTAAACAAATAAAATTAAGACAAAAAACTGTAGATTGCATATTTATTGGATATGCTCATAACAGTAGTGCATATCATTTCCTTGTACATAAATCCGAGATTCTGGATATACATGAAGACACAATAATTGAATCAAGGAATGCAAGTTTTTTCGAAGATGTCTTTCCTCGTAAAGACAAAAGTGATGTAAGTTCAACAAAACGAACTTATGATACTGCAAATGATGATGAAAATGAAGAAGAACTCAGACGCAGTAAAAGGATTAGAAAGTCTACATCCTTCGGTTCAGAATTTCTAACGTACATGATCGAAGATGAACCAAAGACATTCAGTGAAGCAATGTCAACATCAGAGGCTCCTTTTTGGAAAGAAGCTATCAATAGTGAAATTGAATCGATAATGCAAAATCATACTTGGGAGTTGGTTGATCTCCCACCTGGAAATAAATATCTAGGTTGTAAGTAGATTTTCAAGAAAAAGTTAAAATCAAATGGATCTATTGATAAATACAAGGCTCGTTGGTAGCAAAAGGCTATAGACAAAAGGAAGGTCTTTATTTCTTTGATACTTACTCACCAGTAACGAGGATTACTTCGATAAGAATCCTTATTGCAATTGTTACGATACATAACCTCGAAATTCATCAAATGGATGTTAAAACAGCTTTTCTAAATGGTGAGTTGGAAGAAGAAATATACATTGAGCAACCTGAAGGATTTGTCGCTCATGGATAAGAGAAAAAGGTTTGCAAACTCGTTAAATCTTTATATGGATTAAAACAGGCGCCAAAGCAGTGGCACCAAAAGTTTGACAAAACAATATTGTCAAATGGGTTTAAGATTAACGAGTGTGACAAATATGTGTATAATAAAAGTACACCGACAGTATATGTCTTAATATGTTTATATGTGGATGATATGCTAATTCTAGGTAGCAATCATGATATCATTGTGTCTACTAAGAAAATACTAACAAAATATTTTGACATGAAAGACATGGGTGTAGCAGATGTAATTCTTGAAATTAAAGTTTCTAAAACACCAGATGGCCTCGTTCTTTCACAATCTCATTATGTTGAGTCTATGCTAAAGAGATTTGGAGTCTTTGATGAAAGTTCAGTCAAAACTCCAGTAGACACGAGTCTACACTTAGCAAAAAATAGAGGTGAACTGGTACATCAATTAAGATATTCTCAGGTCATTGGGAGTTTGATGTATTTAGCCCCTGTTTGACCCCCATTATTTTGCATTTTTGGGGGTTGAAAATTTTTAGAATAGTGATTGATGGGAGAATGTGTGGTTGAAATTTTTTTGATTTATGTGTAATATTATTTTATTTGATGAATGTGTGGTTGAAATGAAGAGAGAAAAAATTTAATATAATATAATGTAATTTA
The DNA here is from genome assembly GCA_035079005.1 of Fraxinus americana. Taxonomy (NCBI): domain Eukaryota; kingdom Viridiplantae; phylum Streptophyta; class Magnoliopsida; order Lamiales; family Oleaceae; genus Fraxinus; species Fraxinus americana. The sequence goes on along the minus strand of CM068719.1, from coordinate 27,421,862 downwards.
ATGTGGGCCAAACAAGGGCTTAATGAACTGCACACGTCCTGATATTGCGTTCGCAGTTAATAAATTGAGTAGGTTCACATGTAATCCAAGCAATGATCACTGGAAGGCATTGAATAGCGTACTTCGATATTTAAAACATACTTTAAAATTTGGATTACATTATATGAGATATCCAGCAGTATTAGAAGGATACTGTGATGCAAATTGGATATATGATATGAAAGATTCTAAATCCACAAGTGGTTATATATTTACACTTGGTAGTGCGGCTGTGTCTTGGAAATCCTCAAAACAAACTTGTATAGCCTGATCAACAATGGAATCAGAGTTTATAGCTTTAGATAAAGCTGGAGAAGAAGCAGAATGGTTTCGTAACTTCTTAGAGGATATTCCTTGTTGGCCTAAGCCGGTGCCTGCAATTAGTATTCACTGTGTATAATGGTAAGTCTAGACATATACGTCGTAGACACAATACCATAAAGCAATTGATCTCAAATGGTATTATCTCCATTGATTATGTGAGATCAAAGGAGAATCTTGCGGATCCGCTTACAAAAGGCCTACCAAGAGATCAAGTATATTATCTATCAAAGGGAATGGGATTAAAGCCGAACATGCATGAATCTTAACGATGGTAACCCAACCTTGTTGATTGGAGATCTCAAAATCTTAGTTCAATGGGACAACTAAATTATTAAGACTCGGTTAAGCACTTAACCATTCCTTTATAAAAAAAAAAAGTGCCGTCTGCAGAATGTAAAATGTTAAGTTGTAACTTTTAATGATTTCTATAACTTGGATAAACCGAGTGGAGTGCAGCAGAATACTCTTAATAGGAGATTAACTATATAAGTGTGAAGTAGGGCCACTTCTATGAGAATTTGGGGCTTAAAATTCTCTAAAGCACTTATGAATCCCAAGAATTGTTCAGGGCCAAAATGAACACAACTATGAGAACCTAAGAATTAGATAGAAAGGTTATTGTGTGGATACTGTTGCCTTGGTTTACACCAACGGCCGAACAGTTCAAGACATCAGTTCACTAATTAGCCAAGTAAACTCGATAGTATTCCACTAAGGCAGGTTCAAAGCCAAAAGCTACCTCTCCTGATGCAATAAGTCTTTCGTTTGTACTTTTCGTTCGTGTCTGCATTGCATAGTCATGATAATTTCCATCCATGTGGGGGATTGTTGGAAATGGTGTCAAGTGGGTCAACTTTGACCACAAATTTTGGTGGGACCCAATGTTCGAATTGTCGAAATAAATGTTCAATTAAATTCTACGTTCCGAGTAGATAAGTGTAGAATATTTAATTGTGAAAAACCATTTCAATATGAATGAGAAATTATGGTTGAAAGTTGGACAATAAATAAGAGGAATAAATGGGAAAGAATTGGAAAACTGTTCCAATCCCACATAGGTTGCAAACACAACCTTGAACCACTTAATAAACTTCAAGTTTGGAAATGGGTTTGGGCCCCAAGGGGTACCAATAGTCTTTAAAAGGGGGGAGTCTTAGACAATGTCTAGACTAACCAAAGGCCACGCGCGCGCACGAGCACAGCCGCCGCCGTCCATCCGTCCGGCCAGCTTGGCTCGGCACGGCACAAGCACGAGCTCGGGTCGGGTCGGGTCGGGTTATGGGCCTGGGCCCATGTCAATATTAATTTTTTGGATAAAATTTATTTAAATTTTTTATCTGAATTCAATTAATTTCCTCCCTTTTCACGGTTTATTAACCGAACCATCAGTTTATGAAAACGGTGAGTTAAGTGGACGTCTTAACTGCTCAACCGTGAGCTAAGTGGGCATGAGTGGTAGGGCTGTAAGCAAAAACCGCCAAACCGGAAAACCGAACCGAAACCGCAATTTCGAAACCGACGGTTTGGTGCCACGTGGACCCGTCAACGAAATGGTTTTGAACCAAACCAAACCGGTCAAAAACGGTTTGGTTTAGGTTTGGGAATTTTAATTACGGTTTAAAACCAAACCGGACCGGCGAAAAAATATATAAAATAAAAAATAAAAAATTGAATTTTTTTGAAAATTTATCCAAAATTCCAATTTTGTAAATTCAATAATTTTGTCATTTTGTTGGTATTTTTGTCAATTTCTAATTTCCTATTAGTTATTACGATTTACGACCCGCCCAAATCCCAACCCGACCCGCTATCCTAATTTAAAAAAAAAAAAAGGAACTCAAACTCTCACAAACACAACCCTAATCCCTAACCTTCCATTTCTCTCTCTCTCGCTCCTGAATTTTTCTCAAATAGTCGGTAGTCTACGGTCAGAATTTTCAGTTGCCAGCGACGGTCGCCGGTAGTCTACGGTCAGTCACAACTGATAGCCTTCAATTTCGTTGCAAGACTGCGTGATTTTTTGTGACCTGTGGGTTAGTTCTGTGATTTTTTTTTATTTTTTATTTTTTGTAATTTTAGTTACATAGCTGCGTGTTCTTGATTCTTGAACATGGAAACCGTCTAAGTTATTACTAAACATAGTTTGTCATCTCGATTCTTGAAAATCCCCAAATTCGTGATTTTTTGTGACCTGTGGATTATTTCTATTTTCGAAATTCTGTGATTTTAGTTATATAGCTGCGTGTTCTTGATTCTTGAACATGGAAACCGTCTAAGTTGTCTCTGAAATTATATGACTGTGATTTTAGTTTATTGTGATTTTACTTTGATTTTGTTGGTATTTAAATTTATAGTAGATATATTTAGTTTAGGCCCTGTATGGTCCACATTATTTTTTTCATTCTCATTATTCTACTCATTTTCAACCACACATTCTTCAATAAAATAATATTTTCCATCACATCAATAACTTTTCCTTCTTTTTCAACCACATATTCTCCATCACATCAAAAGTAAAAATGCATTCTTACGTTTAAAATGTGTACCAAACGGGGGCTTATTTTAGATTTATTGCTAGTAAAATATAAATATATATTGATTTAATGGCATAAAAGTAGACACTAGACAAGCAAAAAAATATACGCGAAACCGGCGGTTTAAAACCGGACCAAACCGTTAGGTTTAGGTTTGAGTTTTTTTCAAACCGGTCAAAACGGTTTGGTTTAGGTTTGAGTTTTTCTCAAACCGGTTGAAACGGTTTGGTTTGAAAATTTGTCAAAAACCGGTAAAACCGGACCGCTTACACCCCTAATGAGTGGTGAAACTGCTCAAAGTGGGGAGTTGTACAAGGCACAACCGTCAATTCTTTCCTCTATTTAAAGGATCCTCAGGCTTTCATTTCGACACACCAACAAACACAGGAAATACACGAGTTCATTCTGCATACATACGGTCTTCCGTTTTCTTTTCTGCATTAGTCTACAGAGAGTACTCTTGCAGTCGAAGTGCTGATTCTGCAAGTGTTCGATCGTTGTATCTTGGGAGACGCTTTACCACATACCGTAAGCACCGTGTGATGGGGTAAAAACGTCTTAAGGACAGAGAGCCTAGTTCTCGCCTCGATCATCCTCATTCCGAATTCTGCAGTTGTTTTAAGTTTTATGTTTTGCTCGTTTAATGCTTTCTGTTCATACTCATTTAGATTATTATATTCCGTTCTTCTCTTTAGCAAGTCAATTCTGGAAATTTTCATTTTCTGCAACAATTTCAAAAAAGTCCAACAAATCAAACACAAGCTAAAGCCCACAGAAATCCATGCAAACTCAATGGAAGCCATGTTGGAAATGAATGAAAATATCAGTTTCAAAATATCAGTTTCAGTTTCAGCGGGCCCTTTAATTTCAGATTTTATTCATGGAAATAAATTTCATTTTCGGTTTCATGAATCCATGTAAATCAGTTTAATGGAAATCAATTTTCAGCCATTAATCTCTTCTTTCCTCAACTCCACATTCAATGCATTAATGTGAAGGCTCTTCCTCCACTAGTATAAATAGAGGAGCTTAGTTGGAGAAAAAAAAACACACAACAAAAAACACAACAAGTAGTGAACAGATAAACCCGTTTCCTCACTCTTCTTTTTTAGCAGCCTTTGTTTTTCATTTTTCTCCCTTTCTTCCTTTGCTAAATTCTTCGAGAGATAGACGCAGCTAGTTCGTAGGTCGGTAACGTAGTGCAACGTGGACCGATAACCGATTGTATCCTGGGAATCGAACACCGATCAAAAACCTCGTGCACCCCGGTAAGGCGGCAAATTCGATTTAAGGAAACCGTGTGAACACGGGCCTTCGGTTTGATTGATTTACTTTGATTCACCATTATTTTATCCCACAAGCCATTGCGTTTCTTGTTAGCACAAAGCTGCACAAGTGCCTGCTCAACCTCATCAATCTCTTCATCACCTTTAATCCTGATCTTCTCACTCACTTCCCTTGCATTCTTCCGAATGGATTCTCCGCCAGTCTCGACCACCACGTGGCGAATCACGGTTGCCACCTCCTCCCTCTGGAGATCTCCAAACAGATCCCTCACCACCTCCATGCCAACCTCTACGTCTTCTATCAGCCTAGCATTGAGTGGCAGGTCAAGGTGCACTGGCATGGCAATGATTGGAACCCCGAACCTCATACCTTCCATCACAGAACTGTATCCACAGTGGCTAAGAAAGCCACCGATGCTTGGATGATTCAGTATTTCAGCCTGTAGTGCCCAGCCCTCCACCACCAGTCCTCTCTTCCTTAACCTTTGAAGAAACCCTAATGGCAAAGCCTCTTCAAGTATGATTTTCTCTCCCTTGGGAAATCTAACAACCCATATGAAATTAACATTGCTAAATTCTAAACCATAAGCCAGTTCCACCATCTCTTCCCTTGTAAGAAAATATTCGCTCCCAAATGAAACAAATACAGTAGAATTCTTATCCTTTTTGTCTAGCCATTCTATGATCTCTGAACTGTCATTTTCACGTGTAGGATCTTGAACCAATGCCCCAACAGGCACAATTTTCTTCCCTAGTAAACTCGAAAGATAATGGCTATATTTAGCCTCAATCTCCCTAAAACCCTTTACCAAAACAATCTTAGACGATCTTGCAATACCAAGAAAAGCATTTTCTTTTACCTTTTCATCAGCAGCAGACTCCAACAATTTGGTCCGATAAACAATCTCGTAATCATGATAAAAGATCGTTGGAAATGGGAATTCGAGGCCCAGGTGCTTAAAGAATGGAACATTTAAGCAGTCATACTGGAACTGCTAGTGATGAATTCCACTGCAGGTATATTAAACTCCCGTTTGGCCCTCATTATTTGTCATTTTAATGTTTGGAATAGTACTTTTTTTTTTAAGAATGTGTGGTTAACAAAAAAAAAAAGTTTTTTGAATTTATGAATAATATTATTATTGAAAAATGTGTGGTTGACGAGAGAAAAGATAGAAAAATGAGTCATGATTTTAAGGGTAATTGGCGCAAAACGTCCCTACCTTTAATGGGTTTTGTGCAAATATTCCTATGTTTCGTTTCTTGGCGTAGAACGTCACTACCTTTCTCATTTTTGGCGCAAAACGTCATTTTCCCCCATTTTTGATCATTTTACCCTTCTATTAAAATAAAACAAAAACAAAAGAAAAAAAAATACATAATAAATTGCAATCCTAGACTTTTCTATATATGTGCTTATTTGGTGGGCTTGAACCAAAAATGAAAGCCAAAAAAGAAGTAATCCATCTCTCTCTCTACGTATATATTTATGTATATGTTATGTGTGTGTGTGTATTCAAATCTGCACACAAATTCTTAGAATCTCTATCTGTGTATATATTGCATAGGGGGGTTTTGGTGGTCAACCAAGAATCTTTTAAAAAAAGAGTACTTTGAAGTCAATCTCCTCAACTTTGTATTAATATCGTACAAATCTTCAAAGGGCGGCCACAAAAAAAGTGTTTTTTTAAACCGTTCAAAAAAAATTAAATATCTCTATTCTTGAATGTCTAAAAATTTTCAATTTCTAAACTGGCCCCAAATTTCAAAAGTTACAGTATTCTCTTCATTTGGTATTTCCTGATCAATTTTCATATAGTTTCTGTATATATTTCTGCTGAAAATCGAATTACAAGAGGTCAATCAGTAAGAGATGGAGAAGAAATTATATCAAAAGAAGAGAGATTTGTATTGGGATTCTTTAGTCCAGAGGGTTCTGATCTTAGGTATGTTGGAATCTGGTACAATAAAGTTGAAAATCAATCTGTGGTGTGGGTTGCAAATAGAGAAAATCCAATCAGTGGCAAGTGGAGATTTAAGAATTGCAAATGATGGAAATTTGATCGTATTGAATGAGAATGGTGATATGATTTGGTGTACCAATGCCACAGTTGCACCAAATAATTCCACTGCTGTTTTAATAGATACTGGTGATCTTGTTTTGTTTGGGAGTCATGCGAGTGGTGATCCACATAAGGCTTTATGGAAGAGTTTCGATCACCCAACGAATACATTTTTACTCAATAATTAAATTTTGTTTTGAAAAAATAATTATGTTGAAGGGCCTCGTAATAATCAATCGCCTAGGGCCTCTAAATTCTCAAGGCCGACCCTGCGTACACACAACAACCACGCATAGCAACGTGGCGTTGCTGTTGCTACAAGAAGCTGCGACAATGGTCGACACCCAAGACTCCCAATCGCCTTACAATTAAACTAACCAAATCGCCCCGCTGCTGCTGTAACACCTCCATTCATCAGCACGCATCTGCCACCGCTCTCGCAGCCACCCGTTCATGCCACTATCTCTTCTTTCACTACGTTGACCTGAAAAAGAAGAAGAAGATTGGAAGTAGTGATGCTAGTAGCCGTGGTATTTGAACCATTAGGTTTGGGGAAATGAATTAGGGTTAGATACTTTGTATGCTAAAATGTGAAGTTGAAAAGTGGGTGTGGGTGTGGGTGTGATTTTCTCAAATTTTAATTGGTGGTACCAAAAATAGAACACAATAGCATAGGCTACAAAAGTCCGGTGTCATTATGTTAATAGAAAATGGTTCAACGATATGTTAACAAATTGGTTTAGAAAAAATAAAAGGATAAAAAAATTATTAAACTAGTTGTACACACTTGATGTGCATAAAGTTGACACTTCAGTGTTGTTAAAATCTGTGTCATTCATTGTTTAAAATGTTGTGAAGATCAATGCCTAAAAAAATGTCACCTCACAAAAATATCAAATTTAATGTAAAACATAGCGTACATGTAGCTTGATTTTGAAAAAAAATTGATAATCTTCCCAGTGACACCAATGGTTTCCACGTTGATGATCACGGACGAAGCACTATTGATGATTGCTAGCAATATCGTCGAAGTATTGTTATCGGTAATTCCATATAATCATCGATAGATATTGACTTATTTAGAATAATTATTCTACATATACATCAGGATTACTTATTTATCGATTGATGATGAAATGCTACTTGAAATTATGTACACCAGGGTGTACATGTAGCAAAACTCTAGAAGAACCACTGATGGAAGTACAATTGATGATCATCAACGAATTTTTGTTATCATTTGCTCTATTTAAATTTTGGATAAATTGCAACTTTTGTCCCTAATATTTGTTCAAATTAAAGATCTTGTCCCTAATATTTTATCGCCTTGATTTGTCCCAACTTTTGAGAAATTAGCAGACTGGCGATGTTTTCCTTTTAAGTTAAATAAAAATAAATAAAACAGAACTACAAAAAAAGAAAGGATAAAACAAACAGAAAAAAAAAAAAAAAAGCAAACGAGCAACGAAAAATAAGTGATTTCATAAGTTAACAAAAGTTGAATTAATGCTAAATACAAAATGACGATCTTGTCCTTCCACGTCATAAGTTATTTCATAAGATCTTGCTCCCAATTCATTTTTCCTTTGCTTTTCGTACCAGTTCATTTACTAAAAAGTTACACACTCATCGTGATCGTGTTCAATTTTGAAATAAATAAAATAAAAATAAATTGGCGCAATAAAATAACCAATTGATATTATCTTCAAACACAGTTTGACATTTTAAAATTTCATTATAAGATGATATACTCATTAAATATATTTGTTTTTATAGTCCAAAATGTTCTATAAAAAGATTAGAAATCTGAAAAATAATTTCATACGTCACTAATTACAAATTGAATAATAATATGAAAATGAAAAAGTAAATTTTGAACGGTAATTAATTCCAAAATACAAACCGGACAGTGGGTAACCATATTTCCTTTTTCTAGTCCAACATACTCATCACAGAATGTTACTTCAGAACTATGAAGAATTATTTTATCATCATATCCAGAAAACCTGTCTACACCGATTGCCACAAGAAAATGTGTACAGCACTTACAGCTAAGAATAACATCGCTGAGCAACCGCTTCCATCCAGAAAGAGTACATATTACAAGATTTTGTGTAAATTGTCCTATCAGAACTCGTGTCTGCACATCTTATGACAACCAACGATTAGGGGTCAATGATTCTCGGTCACCAGCAGAGCCTCGACTTGCAAGCTCTTGAATTCGTGAAGAGAATTCTTCAGCCTGTACAGTTCAAACGGTTCGCAAAGATAGAAAAGGAATAGTTCAATATGCACAAAAGCTATAGCTATACTCGTGATTAGCATTTGAATTACAAATCAGAAATATCTCGTTGGATAAAATTCAAAGGTCGAAATGCTACAAGGGGTCTCATTGGTTGGAAATATCAGAGGGCCTGAAAAGCATCGGGGCTATGATCTTAGATTAGATGAATACAGACTAGCATTCTCATATCAAGAGCTTGGACTCCCTGATACACCCACAAAGGTTTGGTAATACAAAAGATCTAGATAAAAAATATTAACAAACAATAATTCACACAATTTATTATAACATTCAAAATACTGATGAAGAGATCATAGTGCAACTAGGACTCTTGTTACTGAGCCTTTTCGGTTAGATTGCAATGATGTTTAGGATCAATATTGATAATAACATCACCAACTAAGATTTCACAATCCTCACTCTCCTTTGAGAAGACATAATCAGTATTATGTGCCTTCATTTAGATTCCATCCACCAAAAAGACTGCCTTATAGCAAACTTGTTCGCTCTCAATGGTTTGCCCATCTTCTATTTGTGTGGATCTTATCAGTGTTTAGATCGAACTGATTATGACTTTTAATATGGAGCTTCTGATTCAAAACAAGTATGATTTATTTTCATCATGTTTTTAAGTCATAGTCAGCTATGTCCACGAAAAGACCAAAGCAACTGCAACATCCAAGAATGAAAAAATGGATCCTAACCTTCTCATCCACCCACAGCAATGAACTCAATTGGTTGTTTAAGACGCGAACAACAATATCCAGTGGAGCCATCCCATCAGTTGCCTCAAGCTCTCCACCCTGATAGAAACGTCAAAACCCATTATCAACTTTTGATATCAATAAACAAGAGCCAAAAGCATTCACATTAAGGAGTAACCTGATTGGCATTAAGAGTATTAATGATTGATTTGATCTGTTCTGTCATGTGCTCCAGCTCCCGTTCAATCAGTTCAGCCTGCTCATACCTGAATTCCGAAGATAAGAAATTAGTTGATCACGTAGAAAAAGTATCAAATGTATTGTCATTCACTTTCAAACATGTTAAGAGATGACACAGCAACCCAATCAAATACAAGGACCAAACAGCTGTAGCAGGAAATGTGCTCCCCAGTGATTTAAGAGTTCATCAATAAAACTGCTGATTGTTCTAACAACTATCACCAATATATATTTTCAGAGTACGGTATTGTATTCAAAGGCTGATGATTGTTCTAACAACTATCACCAATATATATTTTCAGAGTACAGTATTGTATTCAAAGGCTGATGATTGTAAATGTTTTGAGATTATAATCACAAAATCTTACAATCTCCAAGATATTCTGAAGTTTTGTGCAAATGAAATAGTACAGGTGACCATATAGGTACCAAAAAAAGAAGGCAACAATCATCTGTCAAAGTATATCAACAACAAAAAAGGTTAATCAGCATAGTGGATCTTGTGCTCACATTGCATCTCTTGTCGAAGCAGCTTCGTCCTCAAGAAGTGATCCTCGCTCATTTTTGTATATTCGCTCCGCTTCATCTTCCATACTTTGCAAGGCTTTGTCGACCTAACCAAGAAATGCAAACACAATCATTGATGAAGCTCGTTCAAACAGCATATGATAACACTTTTAACATCATGATATAATGTACGTAACATAAAACACCATTGGTACTAGCAATACAGGGTAAGATGATTAATAACTAAAGTAAGCACTCCATTGAGATCGGTTTTCCTAATTCCTCGTTGACATTCTCTCTAATACTGGCGAGGCATTGAAATATTTCATTCTACAATTTTTAGATAGTATTCTTATATTTGATCTTTATCATTATGTCACATGAAAATTTCAAGCTGATCCAGGTGTTAAGTTAAATTCCAATTAACAATTTGTAGCCAAACAGAAAGTAATTGATGAATCGCGTACTGTGTGCTTACTGAAAGGCAACTATCAACATATACATCTCCACAAAGAAAACAGTAATCAAAACATTGTAAAAATAAATAAAAGTTGTAGCATGCATGACCCAATAAGTTGAACTCAGACTCAAAGGTCTTAAATAAGGCACCTCGTCTTGATGAGTTTCAATTAGCTCCAGCTGTCGCTCCAAACTACCTTGCGTCTCAACCACTTTAGCAACTTCACTCTGATCAATAATTTTGACTTAATAATGTTAGCTAGACAGAGAAATTGTTCTGTAATAAATTTTGGTAACAATGCCAATGAAACCATAAAACAAACCTGAACATCGAAGACACGTAAACAGAAATTTGATACAAAGACCCGGAATTCAGTCGTGACATAATATTTATTGGTGATGGCTTCATAAACAATGCTGATAGGTTCTGATTCTGTCTTGATTTGTATACTACTTTCACATGAAGCTTTCATTTACTAATGGATAGTAAAAGAAAAATATGTACTTACAATCCTACATACATATAGCCCTTTACAAACAAGAGATAGTGCCTATAACATAGCCCCAGCTCCTTGGGTGATAATAAAAGAACTGTTAATTGGTTTGTCTAGCCAATCCTGGGAAGTAGACAGAACTAACTAAGCCATGAATGGAAGTTAGGAAGGTCAACCAAAACAAAGAAACTATCATGCAATAAATACAATGAACATGAATGAACCCGAACAGGCTGCAGAAGTGGAACCTTAGACAGATAATACGCTCCAAAAAAGGGGGGTTGAAAGAAAAAGGACACTTCGTATGCACACACTCAACAAATTAGCAAGTAAGCCCACAATCACATCAGCATAGAAGAAATTATATTTGTGTTCTTTCAATAAGTAATGTGATACCTCAAGCTGTATAAGTATGTTGCGATTCCTTAAAATCTTGAGGTCCCAATCAGCTATCGCAGTAGCCTGCTTTCGAAATTTTCCAGTACGCTCTTGTAGCTCAGCATTCCAGTCCTTGATGATCTGCCATAATGTACTCACGTAAATACAGTTCAAACTGACAACAAAGTGAAGACGTAAACTTCATCACCATCTAGAATCAGGTATTCTACTCATGGTCAATATTTCTGAAGTTGATACATTACTTTCCGGACACCCATTTTGTTTTTCTAAATACTGGCACAATTTACCTCATGTTTTCTGTTTCTATTTAAATATTCATTCATTTAAGGATATAAACAGGATGCAGAAGTAAATAAAATCGCCATTCAATGAGGAAACTGTAAATATACGACATACAGATTCCAATTTCTGCAGGCGAGTTTAATTACCTCTTCAACAGTTTTCCCAGTGATTTCAGATGGTAACTTTGGTGCAGAAGCTACTGCAGTTGAAGTGGTCCTACAAGGCAAGAAAAGAGTTAGCATTCCAAACCTCAACTTCTGATACAGAAAAGAGCGTGGTCAATCTTATTTACCAAATGAATCTTCAAGTAACTATAAAGACAAACTACCAGATATTTCTCATAAAATCAATAATAAAACACAGAATTATTAAGCATGTCTTTTCTATTTGTTATATTATCCCTACAAGTGAATGTTTTAGATATTTGGTTTCAACTATTAACAAGGAAAAACAACTTCAAGATGATATAATACAAGAGTTAGAATGAGTTGGATGGAATGGAGAATTGATAGAAGGATTCTATGTGATTCAAAGATCCCTATAAGGTCAGTTCTACAACAGTTACTAGAACTACTAAGCCCTACTTAACTCAGTATTGAGCTATTAATGGACAAAATTTAAAAAGATAAATGTGGCGGAAATAAGGATCTTAAGATTGATATATGGCCATTCTAGAATAGACAAGACTAAAAAATGAGAATATAGGACAACAATTGAAACAATTAGATGTAGCACCAATTGATATTAAATTAAGGACGATGACGGCTTTGGCAGTGGAGTCATGTCTTGCATAAACAAAAAGAAACTCCCATCGACAATGTTGATGTAATCCCAGGAAAACAGATCAAAAGATAATAGTACTCAAATTACATGACCTTGCGTGGTTGCAAAGGAAATAATTGAATTGGATCTTTGAATAGATGTGAATCTATGGAAAGGCATAAACGAATTATTGTAGCCAAATCCAAACTTACAGGGATAAGCGTAGGCTTATTATTGTTTATGCTGTTTTTCCCACTATGGACTAAGGGAAAATTTGTCTCATTAATTGCAATTCTAGGCATAAAGGTGCTCACGGAAAGCAGTTTCTAACTTTCTACTCTTCTATATTGGTTTTCAAGAGGGAAACCACATGCTAGTGCCCAGTGTCTAATCTCCACACAAGGATCCCATGCAAGAAATCAAGAAACAGAACAAACAATAATTTTCATATATTTAGAAATCAAATCATTCAAATTTTAATTTCTACTGAACCAAAAGATAGAAGAAAATTTATACATCAGGCAGCATACATACCCACTGCTGGAAGCTGGAACCCGGGATGAAGATATTTGAGCAGCAGAACCGGAACTTGAGGTTATTGCAGTTGCAGAGATTGAAGCAGGGACACCTAAAGAAATATCAGCAGAATACTCATCAAACAGCTATAATAGTATTATCATAAAAGCAGGCAAAGTAACCGGAAAAAAGTATCAATATTACTATCAGCATTTTATATAGAAAGCCAGTCATGCACTTTCGTGAAAAGGAGAAGCTTGAAAAGATTAGAAGTAATTTAAAATTGCAACTTGCCTGCATTTCCATAATCATAAGAATATTAAGAGCATGTCTGGTGGTGCTTAAAAGTTCTTTTCGAGTGATAGTTACTTCAAAAAAGTGAGTTTTGTTAGTTTAAAAGTGACTTTGAAACACATGTTTGGAAAAATAAGTAACTTAAAAATAACTGACTTATAGGCATAGTCAAACATGCTCTAAGTTGATTGTGCTAAATATCCAATACTATTTGACACCGATATTTTCCATTTGCCATGATAACACATCTTTAGGAATTAGGTGTTTTAAGCTCTACAAAAAAATATCCGAAGACAAGCCACTGTCAATCATAGCCTTCGTTGCTGTTAACATGGTCTTGTCCAAAATAAGGTGTCTTCACTCCTTCATATTAAAATTTTACTTTGAATTAAATTTAGGCCTTGTTTGAGCCACCTTTTTGTAGAATGAGAATGAAAAATATAGCCATTATTGGCGCCACACAAGAGATAGAAAATTTGAATCTAAATGTTGATGTGATATATAACGGTGATATTTTTCATTTTAAAGAGAAAATAAGGTGGTCCAAACGGGTGCTTAATATACGTTTTAAGGATCATACACCAAGATTCATAACCTAAAGTAAGACACCCCGGAACAAGCATCATTTTCAAGTAGGTAAGACTTAAAACAGCTACTTCATCGAAAGACGAGGAATTGCATTGTAAGATTCACACAGAAGGATTTCAGTACCTATTCGGGGCATAAACAAATACAGCATCTTACGTAACACTTCAAGACCCTGATGGAGTATATCCCTGAAAACACTACATTTACAATCTCACAACGACATCGACATGTATATCAATAACTAAGAAATTCATAGTCACTTCAACACAGTACTTCAAGCTAAGCTATCGTGGACAGTTATCAATTCTAAGGACCACGTGAAAAATTCATTGAAGATCACTTCACAGCAATTACCATCACCATTATGTTATGCAAAATGTTGTACTATGCCACTGGCAAAGAGGTTTGGCAAGGGTACATGCCAATGCCAAATTAGTCAGCTTACAACAAAGGATCCATACCTATGTTCCCGTTTCGATTGTCCAATACAGGCACCTGTGTAGCGACCGCGAACTTTTAAATTATATAAATTAATTTTCTCGAAAAACGTGTCGCTAAAACGTAACCCTAATTTTCTAGAGAAACGCGTTCGTCTAGCCGTTGTAAAAACGAATTCAAATCTATTCGATTGAATCCAATCTCGAATAATAATTTTATTATCAATTTCGAATTATTTTATTTATATCCAATTTTTATTTGATTCAAGCCCAATTATTTAAAATCCAACATTTATGGTCCAACATTTAAAACCCAAAATATATAAGTCCAATTATACAAATCCAACAAGGAAATCATTTTAATCCAATCACCTAAGCCCAATTAGAAAACCCTACAGCCCAAATGCTAGGCCCAACTATTCCTAGCCCAATTACCCACCTAGGGATTTGTGCCCTAATTCCCACTATTCATATATCAACCTCATCCATTTCTCTCCCATTCCACAATTCACGCAGCCATTTTTGGTAAGGCTTCTCTCTTCTTCCTCAATCCTGGGAGAATAATGTGGATGCTAGAATATCAATTTCTAGTATCAACACCATCTCCCCCTCACACTCTCAGCTCCATTTCACTTGGGTCACCATTGATACTAGAACAACCATTTTTAGCATCAACAGTGAGCTTCCCAAGCTGGTAAACCCAACACCAAGTCCACTGCAAGACAAACCATTCTTCCCCATTAACCACTGCAGCACCACGTTCCAGCCACCCAACCCAACATCAACTCCAAACCGAGAGCAAAACCACCATCATGTCACACACGGCACTGGAATCCAAATCCACATTCCAGTCACTCCATTCATGAAAACCGAGTTCAACCAATGAGCCAATCCACACAACCGAGACCTCAACATCACACCAACTGCAACCAAACACACAAGCTCCAACCACCCATTTTCGAACCACCACCATCATCACCATGATGTTTTCACTCCAAAACCGAGACCTCCAACCACCAAACCGCCACAAACGAACACCAAAACTCACCTCCAATCGAACCACCCGAAACCACCAATGGAAATCCCCAGGTCGAGCCAACCGAGACCTCAAACCGCAACACCAAACCAACATCAATTCACAATACCTCAAAACAGCCTCAAACCAAGAACACCCACTCCACCAAAGCCGAACAAGTCACCCCAAGTCAAGCCAAACCCGAGACCACAAAGCTCCACCATCGCACAACCGAAACCGTAAAACTCCAACACCGCCACAAAGATGAAAACAACCAAAAATCAAGAAAATAGAAGAAACCCATGAACTTACCGAATGAAATCCGAGCCTTCAAGCCACGGTTCTTCCTCATTTCGAGCCCAAAACACCCAAATAAACCCCCCCACCTACCTCTATGTTCGGCGCCACCACCGCCGACCGGTGGTGGCGAGATCTCGAGGAAGGGGGCGAAGCCCCTTCCCCGTCGACTTCTCTCTCTCTGGACGAGAGAGAGAGGTGTTTATTTTTTTATTTTTGTTTTAATTATTTTGTTTTGGTTTTAATTTAGTTAGATTAGTTTATATATATATTTATTTCAATTGATAATTTAAGCCCCAAGTTTTAAGTTATATTATTTTAGTCCCTAGGTTTTAAATACTTTGATTTTAACTTTTAACTTTCTTAATTTCAGTTTAAAAGTTATTCAAGTTAGCCCCTAGTTTATAAAAGTTATTAATTCAGCTTTTAAGTTTTATTTTCAGCTTTATTATATTTACAGTTTAGTCCCTAGTTTATATAAGTTATTATTTCAGCCATTTAAGTTTTATTTTCAACTTTAATATATTTACAGTTCAGTCCTTAAACTTATAAAAGTTATTATTTCAGTTTTTAGCTTTTATTTTCAACTTTATTATATTTACAGCTTAGTCCCTAACTTTTAAAAATTACTATTTTAACCCTTAAACTTTTATTTTCAGATTTAATAAACTTCCAATTTAGCCCCTAAACTTTATTTTATCATTTTAAGCCATTTATTTCAATTCCAATAATTTTCAATTAAGCCCTTAAACTTAATTTCAACACTTTAAAACTTTAAAGTTCGAAATACTAATTCAAACTTATTTTCTATTTTTGGCTAGACGAAACGTACGGACAATTAAAAAATTGAAGTTACTTCTCGCACCATTTTCACGAAACTCGAGATATTGAGGTAGACTCGCCACCATTAATTAGTTTAAATTATAATTGCATGCTTTATGTGAATTACGTGATTTATATGCTTTATGCATAGGATGAGAAAGTGTCATATGAAATATATGATATTGTTATGCTTGCCATAACTTATATGCTTAATTGCATGAGAAAGAAAGAATCTCTTATGAGATAAGAAGAGAATGTTATGCATAACTTATGTGCTTCATCCGCACAAGAAAGAAAGAACTACCCATAGCCTGTATTTTAAAGAGCCTATGATTTTCAAGAAAATGAACCAAAGATGATATCACGATGTATATTGCATGAGTGTGTATTCAATTATTCTGTAAATTAATTATCGGCGATGAGTCTACTGAGTATTTTTTCGAAATACTCATTCTGCTATTTTTAACAATATTTGCAGACTTCGGAGGCGATCGAGATTGATCCGGCAGTGGTGGCATAAAATTTGATTATCGAAATTATTAAATATTCGAATTTATGTATTGAAACATTAACGTATTTTTCGTTTCCGCTATTTCAAAACATGATATTTAAATTTTGAACAATTATCCAATGTATTTTTCTTGCCGACGAAGTTTTCAATTGCAAATGTGATTTTAAAAAAAAATTAGGTTATTTCCACAAAATTGATTGACAAAATTAGGGTAAAAGACGATGACGTGGCAATCCGGGTTAACAGAACTCGGGCGCTACAACCTGAGCTTACTAGAGGAGCTAAGTTAATAGCCCTTTATGCAATTTAAGCTGGGGTGTTTCACCGCAATAACTATCTACCCTCCCACACGTAACACAATAAATTGGCAAATATAAAATGTATCTCTTTTTACTGCATCCAGAATTTGTCCATTCAGATCTATAACCCTCTGCTGCATCATCTGTCCACTATTGTATGAGGTGAAGGGTCCTAAGGTGCCTGAGATACGGCTGTACAGTTCGACAACTTCAGCTGCCAGCTGAAGAAAAGGGGTCTTAGCCCCTCACTGGGTACCTTAATGACAGAATCATTTTTGGGAGAGAGTATTCTGCAGAGACAGACTCGACTCTGCACATCAAGAGGATTAAGGAAGCTAGCCTTCCGAACGCAGGATGGCCTAAACTCTCTCCATAAGTGGTGGTGGTGATGATCACCACAGGAAACCATGAATATTAGAAATTCAATTAAAATAATATGTTCCTCATCTCAATCAATGAAACACTGAGCACAAGAAAACTATTCTTCCCACTCATAAATTCATATTTAAAGCACACAGCTAACCATGAAGAAATTTTATACATTGTTCTCACATCCATGAGAAGTACATAAAACAATAAAACTCTGAGAAAGAAACTTGGAAATTTGATATTTATGTTCTGCATACCGAAAACTGATTCTCTCACATATCAACCTTTCCCAATGATTAATACGTGACTTCATAGCATTGGGTACATGATACAACTCAACGTATCAAAGTTGAAGACAAATTGAATATTTCAAAATAATAGATACCAATTACGTTTCTTGGAAATCAACAGAACAAATGGACTAAAACAAGTTCTGGTTAATTAGTTCATAAACCGCACAACAATAACAGAAAATAATGACACCCAGTTCTCCAAAATATACTGTTTAAAAGCAATATATGACTTTCACATATTCTACAAACCAGTATACATAATAACCAGTGAAGAACGGGACAGGAAAATCTCACCAAAAGACGGCATAGCAGCAGTTGATTGCACTTGAGATGCTGATGAAGCTGTGGGTGTGGGTGTGGGTGTTTTAATGGAGACGGAGGAAAAACTCGTACTTCCCGCAGAAGAGGCCAGTGTGCTAGTAGTACTGAAACCTGTAAAGCCTGACAAAGGAGCAGACGCATTGATAGTAGATGCTACGGACGCTCCAGAAGAAACAGTGCTCCGTGCAGGAAAGGACAGACCAGAACTGGAACTGCTACCAACCAAAGCAGCCGAAGAATGGGTTGTTGCAGGTGGAGAAGAAGCACTGCCTGATGTTGTGGTTGTAACAGTAGAGAACAGAGTAGAAGATGCGGTCCCAAATGCAGGTTTTGAAGCAGGTGCACTCGAAACTGACGGTCCTGAAGATTGAAACCCAGAAGTACCAAATGAAAAACTGGATGATGATCCAGATGAAGATAACGATGAAACCGTGCCAGATGCTGAACTTGTGGTGCTCTTTAGAAACGAAAAACCTGAAGATGATGCAGAGCTCGAAGATGTGGGAAATGAAATCGCTGACTCTGAAGCAGAGCTAGTAGTGGATGATGCCATGGGGAACGAAAATCCAGGAGCAGAAGCAACCGATGTTGAAGCATTAGGTAACGAAAATGCAGGTGCAGAAGAAGCTAAGCTTGGTGCAGTGGTAGGCAATGAAAATGCCGGTGCTGCAGTAGTGTAGCTAGAGGATCCAAACAATGCCGCAGCTGAAGATGACCCTGATAACGATGCGGTCACACCAAACAGACCAGGGGTAGAACCAGGACCCCACCCAGCTGCTGTTGTAGAGCCAGTGCTTGGTGCAACTTCACTTGTGAATGTCGATGATCCAAATTGGCCAGTGGATGGGGTAGAGACCGATCCAAAAGGGCTGGATGTAGGAGCAGAAGCTGACCCAAACAAGGGACCGGAGCTAGTTCCAGTTGAAGCTCCGGAAGGGAATCCAAAAGGGCTGGGTGTGGGAGCGGACCCCGACCCAAATAACAGACTAGTGGTAGTTCCAGTAGAACCTCCTAAAGAGGATCCAAAAGGGCTGGATATGGGAGCAGAACCTGATCCAAATAAGAGACTGGTGGTACTTCCAGTAGAAGCTCCTAAAGAGGATCCAAAAGGGCTGGGTGTGGGAGCAGAACCTGATCCAAATAAGAGACTGGTGGTACTTCCAGTAGAAGCTCCTAAAGAGGATCCAAAAGGGCTGGGTGTGGGAGCAGAACCTGATCCAAATAAGAGACTGGTGGTACTTCCAGTAGAAGCTCCTAAAGAGGATCCAAAAGGGCTGGGTGTGGGAGCAGAACCTGATCCAAATAAGAGACTGGTGGTACTTCCAGTAGAAGCTCCTAAAGAGGATCCAAAAGGGCTGGGTGTGGGAGCTGGACCCGACGAGAATAAGCCTGAAGAGCCCGGAGCAGGGGACTCCAATTGGGTGAATGTACCAAACTGGGAGAAAGAAGTAGCAGGAGCTGACGTCCCAGCGAAAGAACTTGACCCAAAGAAGCCAGAAGACGACGATCCAACAAGGCTCGTGGTTGGACCAGAACCACTAGAGGATGTTCCGAACGGACTAAGCGTAGTAGAAGTTGCACTAGAAGAAGATCCAAATAAATTTAGATCTGAGCCCGAACTTGAAAAAGATGGTCCAAAAGCGTTTGAAATAGCAGCCGCACCGGAGGATGAGGATACGGGCCCGGAAACGGGTGCTAAGGACACAAATGGGTTAGTAGTGGGTGCGGAATTCAAAGAGGATCCAATCAGAGAGGAACCACCAAAGGGGGATGAAGCAGCGGGGGTGCTGAATGATGGAGTCCCGGATGAAGAGGCAGGACTGAAGGCGAATGGAGGGGTGGAATTGGAACTAGGGTTAGAGAAGCTCGAAGAGAGCGACGAAGGTGACGGGGCGGAGGAAGATGAGAAGTCTGTGCCCGCCATGATGGCGGCTGAGCAAAATGTCAATCCTGTGTGGTGGCGCCGGTGTAATTCCTGTCGGTGGTGGCTTCTTCTTGACTACAAATGTGAAATGGAAAGTTTGGGGGGGAAAGAGGAGGGGACTGATGCGAGGTTTTGAAAATTTGGGAATTTTGAGGGTTTGATCATTGATGTGGGGGGGTTTTGGTAAAGAGAATGGGGTATTTTTCAAATTGGTCGGGTATATTAGATCAATTTGGGTTTTTAATGATATATAATTTGTTTATTACAAAGTATATCCTTTCTTTATAAATGGTTTTGACAATTGATATATTATATTCTTATATTTTCAACTATGTCCATCAAATCTATCATTTGATCTACTAGATTAGCATAATCTATAATCTTTTGTTCATATTCCTTTATAAGTTTTTTATATTCTTCATGTGGTCTATTTCTATTTTCTAGTTGGAATCTAATATTTTTTATCTTTTCTAACATTCTTTCTAACAAGTTATCTAATCCTTTAGATGTATATCCTGACATTTTTATCATATATTTCTTCTTTCTTGGTTTTTAATATATAATTCATTTCTAAGTTGTAGTGTATCGGGGTAATTTTCAATATATCTTATTAACTTTTTATTAAACTCTTCAATTATGGTTTCACCATATTCTTTTTTATTAAATTTTTGATAAATAAATCTCATTTTATCTAACATCTTATCTAATCCTTTAACTGTATATCATGACATATCAGATAATATAATAAGATAAATATCATGAATAGACATTCAAATTTAAACATTATTAATATGATAATTAAAATAATTGATCCCTACGATTCTTTAAGATCTAAAAAGAATTATTTCTAAATTTAATGAAAACGATAGTTTTACCTTAATTCTGATCTTTAAGTTCCTCTTCTTAGAATCGAATAACTTTCAGGCTCTGAATATGCAAACTGTTCCCTCAAGCGGACATCTACCTTAACAGGATTCTTTACTATTTCAACTTCTTGCCTTCACTGTCTCGGTTCTTAGAATTAAAACTATAAATTTTAACTAAAGAAAACTCTTTTTTTGTTAAAGTAAGAAATAAATTTCTTTTTCAATTTTTCAAGAATCTACGAGAAAAGTAGTTTAGAATCTCATTTGTTTAAGAGGATTGGAATGTGAATGATAATATTTAAATAATATTGATATTGAAAAATTGGTATTCAAACAGAAGATTTGGCTTTCTCACAAGTTGAGTGCTCAAATTTTTCTCTCCAATTCGTTATGTCCTTCATCTGGCCTTAAGGCCTCTATTTATACATCCAATTGAGGCAAAAATTATTAGCCTCTTACATCATTGCATTCGTCATATAGCACTAAATTATTTGTGCTTTGAAATTAAGAGCCTCCTGGCCCCTTTATTGGAGTCACGTCTTCTTTAGGTGTCTGTTTTTATATGCAGTTGGCTTCCTTTAGTCACATCCTCCTTATCTGTTTGGAATCTCCTTTTTGATTTTGTTGGCAGGTGGGGCAATCTCTTACTTCACGTGCAAGTTGTAAGGTAGATATGCATCCTGGCATCCGATGTATATCAAATTTGTTGATATAATCTCTAAGGATATCAGATTTTTGGATTCCATCATTTGCAAGCAAGGTCCATCCTTCATATTGGCATAGGCATCTAAATCTTTTTGCATAAAGATTTTTTGCCATATTGTAAAGAACTTTATATCCAAGAACTCTCCGATTCTTAATTTATGTTCTGGTAAACCTTAGTAATGGCTTGTTAATTTCTCCAATATCCATACAAAAATTCCATCCAACATATCCGATTGTAATAATATGTTCTACTGGGTAGTATATTCCTCCATCCATTTCTGGACTGAGAGTATAAAATTTTAAATATATGGATCTTCCTTGAGCATATTTGGACACTTTAGATTTGAATATATCATCAAACTTTTCAAGTTCTTTAAAATTTTTATCTGGATAAATTAAATCCAAATATCCATAATCAGCCATCATTTTTACCATTGTTGGTTCGGATCCTTTCATCATTATTATCCTTGGGTATATATGATCTCCTCGTGAAATGAAATATGATTCAGTTGGTCGAATTTCATACATCATTTTGGTAATCATCTTGTATTCTTCTTCTTTTGGAGACAAAGGGATTTCATCTTCTTCATCTGGTTGTATCATGATAGATTTAGAATGTCCTTCATTGATAATAATCTTTTTGGGACTTTGAATAGTAATATCCTTTTTTGGTCCACTGCAGCTTCCGCTTGGTGTATCACTCCGTATTTGTACCTGTTTGGTATCAACATGTTTGTATCCAATAGTATCTTTGGTATCTGAAGATCCTGATCGAGCTTCAATAGCTTCAATTCGATCAATAATATCATTGGTAACTTTCATATGTGATGAACTTATTTCCATCATAATATTTACATTATATTATAAAATTTCGTTCATCTTATCTATCCCATATTGGATATCTTCAGCTTCATCCCAGGCATAAATAGCCATGGCTTTAAGCTCATCTAGTATCTTTTTGATATTATCTATCTGCAAATTCAATATTTCTGCTGAGAAAATCTGCAAGATAATTATTTACTCATTTAATATGAATAGTATCAAAATTATAATAAGATAAATATGCTTGCTATCTGTGCAATCTCCTATATTGAGTTTCCATTGGTAGCTTATTTCTGACTAATCCTACAACTTGAGAATTATCAGTTTCAATAATAATTTTTTTAAATAATAAAAATAATGAGAACTTTTTTATTCCTCTAATAATTGCTAATAATTCCTTTTCATGTGTAGTATAATTTATTTCAGCTTGATTAAAGGTTCCACTTGAATATCTGCAAATTTCATTTAAATCTGTTTTTAATAGAGCTGCCCAATATTTATCTGAGGTATCTGTATTGACAATTAGATTATCTTTTTCATCTGGTAATCTTAATTTTGGTAAATTCTTACATTTTTCTTTTAATAATTTAACTATTTTTGTATGTTCATTATTTCATCCTTTAGTATTCGTTTTTCTAAGTAAAATTTGTATTTTATGTCTCTTTTTTGAAAGATTCTCAATAAATCGTTCAGTATAATTTAGACATCCTAAGAATTTTTGTATTTGTTCTTTAAATTCTAATTTATTTGAAAAATTACTTATCTTTTTAGATATATTAGTTTGTAATTTAATTCCTTTATTATCTATTGTTAATCCAAGAAAATCAATTTCTTGTTTTTCTATAATAGCTTTCTTTTTAGATTCATTTATAAATTGTATTAAATGATTTCTATGTTTTTCTTTATTATTGGAACATATCAATATATCATCTACATATACAATTAGAAATTTATTAAATTTTCTAAATATGTCATACATTATTCTTTGATATATTTGAGGTGCATTTTTCAATCCAAAAGGCATAACTAACCATTCATATTTGCATTGAGGTGTACTAAAGGCTGTATATTGTATACTATCTTCTTCCATTTTTATCTGCCAAAATCCTGATTTACAATCAAATTTAGAATAGTATCGTTTTCCTTTTGCAAGATTTATTAGAATTTCTTTATTTGGTAAAAAGTATCCATCAAATCTAGTATATTTATTTAATTCCTTATAATTTATAACCATTCTGGCTTTTCTTCTAACTTGATCAAAATGTTTCATTACCATAAAGGCTGGACTACTATGGGATGCATTACTTGGTCTAATAAGTTTTTGTTCTAATAATTCTTTTATTTGAACATTAAATTCTTGTGTATCTTGTATAGTATATGTCATTGGTCTTACTCTTATAATCACACTTTCTATTAATTCTATTTTTGCTTTAAGATGGTATGGTTTCCAAAATATCAATGGGTTTTCTCCATAAATTTTCTCTAATTGTTCTATAATTTTTTCTATACTTATTTCTACTTCTGTTTTTAGGACTTTTTTATACATTATTCTTTTATTTCTTATTTCATTTTGTATAATTAGTTTTTTCTCCCATCTATCACCACGCTGGGTTAGCTGAACTCTGTATGGTCTAAATTCTCTTGATATTTTTAATAAATATCCGCAAGGGGTTTATAACATAATCATATAATTATTTTGTTTATAATATTGGAACTGTTGTATAAAGTCATTTCCTAATAAAATATCACATTCTAATTTATCATAGCTATATATTTTATTAATTATTATTTGCTTACTTTCAAGAATTATACTAATCTTATCAGCACTATTTATTATCTGGGTTTCTTCTCCTGTAACTCCTGTTATTTTTATTTTACTTTTATTTTCTCATGTCTTAATTAAGAAGCTTTTAAATATAGTTATATCACTTCTTGTGTCTATTAAAGTACAAGTTGTTATATATGTTTCTATAATAGTAATTTGTATATATACTGCTAATGGAAAACTTATTTGATTATTTATCTTTGTTACATAATATATTTTGTCAATTATGAAATATATATAATCATTCTCTCTTCATGCTATAATCTTCAAATCCATTTAAAAAACTCATTCCTAATAATATATGATGATTTATATTCATACTCTCATCTATATAATATGGCGCAATAAGGTCAATTCCTCATATTTTTATAGGTATTTTAACTTCTAG
Source organism: Fraxinus americana (assembly GCA_035079005.1). Taxonomy (NCBI): domain Eukaryota; kingdom Viridiplantae; phylum Streptophyta; class Magnoliopsida; order Lamiales; family Oleaceae; genus Fraxinus; species Fraxinus americana. The sequence continues at coordinate 27,397,193 of CM068719.1, read as the reverse complement.
TTTTGTAGTATGTATTTGTCCATCAAAATTTACATATCTATATGATTCTGTTTTATAAGGTACTAAACCTTTATTTCTTATTGAAGCTATACGACATTCACTAACTCCTGTATCTATTAATATGTTTGGTCCTGATATTCTTTCTCTTCCATTGAAATATTCTCCATTTATTTTCATATTTCATGTATTCATATGTAGTTTCATCTCTCTTATATGACTGTTTTCTCCTAATAGTCTAGGTATTCAAAGACTTATTGATCTTCTGATTAATTTTTCACTTTTAAATATTATATTTTTATCAGGGTATTCTTTTTCCCTAAACTCTATTATATCAGGTTTATTTGTTGATATCCTAAATTCATATTCCTTTGGTATCAAATTTACCTGTTTATTTGGTTCTATAATTTTACCAATATCTTTACATTCCTTATGAACTTCTATATATGATTTTTTAGAATAAATATTCTCATAATTATAATTAGTAAATGTATATAAAGCTCTATATTCAATAGTCATAATTTGATCTCCTGATTGCATTATATCATTTCTATGTAATTTAAAATGTAATCCTAAAATTTCATTAAAATTTTTATCTTTTAAAGAAATACAATATTTTGGGTAACAAGTAAATATTAATTTTTTATATGCTAAGTTTCATTCTATAGTTCCTAAATGATTATCTCTTAAATTTATTATTCTTCCATCATGTAAACTTACTGTAAAGGTGAATCTATTCCTTCCCTAAATAAGGATTTAAACATTATTTGTATTCCTGCTAAATAAACATATTGAATCTTTTCACTTTGTTTTTTATTAATTTTTGATAATAACTCTTAAACTATATTTTTTGTTAAAAAATTTAATTTATGTGTTCCTTGAATTGTTCTAACATCTATAATTTTTTCAATCTTACGATATTCATTTATAGTTATCTTTTATCTTTTCCAAATTCTATCAAAGATTTCTCATTTTCCTACCTTTAAATCTAAAGATAGTTTCTGTAATTTTTTGAATTTATTATTATCAAAAGTTACTTTTAATCCGTATCCTTCTATTTCTTCGTATTTTTGTGTTTCTATATTATCCTTTTCTATTTCTTCAATCTCTTTATTTGGCCATAGTATTGTTTAATATCAGATATTTCACTTAATTCATCTTTTATTCCTAAATATTCTATTTGTAATATTCTAACCTTCTTTTTATCACAATCTGGACTTATATGACTTATTTATCCACAATTCCAACATTTGCATTGACTTTTATCTTTTTTATTATAGGATTTATTCTTTTGTTGTCTATTGGATTAAATTTTCTCTTATAGTATCTTTTTTTAGGTTTTGTATATTTTTTCCTAAAATTTCTGAATTTTGTAAATCTCCTATTTTTATGTTTTCTCTTAATATTTTTTCTTTCAGGATAACATTCCCATTGTGTAGGTTTTTCCATATCTTCACAACATATTCTTGTTAACTTTCATGATCTTTTTAATAATTGTCTTTGTTGACATATATATGTAAGTCTATCAAATAGAAATTTTATTTTTGATCCTAAAGATTTTGGTATCCCTATATTATCTTTTACATATTTTTCAAATTCTATTTTAAAATATATTCCCCATGTTCCAGGTAATTTAGTATAGTACATATCTAAATGCACCTCCTGATTTTCATTACTATAAAATTGTATATAGTAGTAATTTTTAAATTCACAAGTATATTCTTTTATTTTACACATCACAAATTGTTAAATTTATTAATTTTATTCTAGCATCATCTTTTTCTCTTTTTGCTTCATTTTCAAAATTTATAATCCATTCTTCTCCTAAGAATTCATTTGCTATATATGCTACTAATCTTTCTATTCCTTCTTTATTTGATTTTATTATTTCTGTTTGTATGTTTCTTTTCATTAATAATCTATTATCATCATTAACTCATTCCTGCCAATTTCTTATATTTTCTTCAAATGATGCTATTAAGTAATCTATTCTTCCATCTGTACTTTCCCAAGTATCATCTTTGTTATATAAAAAGAATAGTATCATAAAATCTGTCCAAGTTAATAAGGCTTTCTTAGTATCTATTTTACAATCTAAATCTAACTTTGTTCCTCCATTGTTAATTGGTTTGTCATAATTATCATTTGATTCAAATCTATCTTTATATTTATTTCCTTTGGGTGGTTGTCTATTTATTATTTTATCATAGAATTATTTATAGGGTTTATTATATATAGGTGCATAATTTTCATCTGGATCAATTTTTTGATTAGAGGTTTCTGCTGCAGTAGTTCTTCCTCCAGTATTCATTAGAACTTGGTATTCATCTATATTTTCTAGACTTAGTTGATCAAAATTTTCTATTAGTAAATCTAATTCTTCATTCATCTTTATTTTCTTCTTGAATTTCTTCTGTAGTTTTTCTTTTTTCTAATGATTTTTTATAATTTTCTTCTTCTTCTATTATTTTTGGTAAAATATATTTTCTAAAATAATCATTCATACTTCCTGTTTCTATTACTAGGTTTTCTTGTTTTATATGCTTTTTCCTCATTCTAGACATTTCTTTTTCTATGAGTTTTTTATCTATATTCTTATCTCTGCATTTATTATCTTCTTTTAATTCTCTAATTTCAATTTTTAATATATTTAATTTTTCTTTTATTTCATTCCTTAAATTTTGTACATCAGTTATTAACATTTTTATTAATGTTTTTAATTCTTCCATATGATTATCTTTTCTTTGATTGGTTGAAATAATATATTCTGCATTCAGTATCTTTACAATCTTTTATAATTTTATCATACTTTTGTTTTTTTATTTTCGTCAGTTGTTAGTCTTTTTAATTTTTCAAAATAATTTGCTCTTTTCTTATATTTTTCTTGTTCTAATTTCAATATTTGGTTTTCTTGATATTTTGTTGAATTTTCAGGGATTAATAGTTCGTCTAATATTAGATGATTAATTATTTTTATTATTTTTAAATTTTTATTCAAATTATTTTCCATATTTAAGAATTAATTAATGATAGTTATTGTATTTTTTCTTTACAATGCAGCATAATTTCTTCTTTTTCTAATTCTTTACCTATCTTTTCATATATATATATATATTCATCTATTATAGTTCATGTTATTAGTTTATCTAATATTTGCTCTCTTATTTCTCTAGACAATTCCTTACCTATAATTAATGTTATTATTTTTAATTTTTTAGGAAATGGTTCAATTATATAGTTTCCTTGATTATCTTCTAACATATAATACCAGTCTGTTTTGGTAATTGTAACTTCTATAACTTTTTTAGTCATATCTACTTATTTCTTCAGCAATTAAATCATACATATGTTTTTCATAGGTTTATAATATCATTTCATAAGTGTACATGTCTCTGACAATATCTAGTCTTATTTTTTCAATCATAAATTGTTTTATCTCCATAGGTAATCTTTCAAGTATTTTTAATGTAATTGTTACACTTTCATTATTTAATATTGGTTTTATAATTATTATGTTAAACCTTTCTCTTATTATATGGTATTTATCACCTAAATCTTCAATTTTCATTATGATTTTTCTTTTAGTAATAGTATTTTTATGATTTTTATAGATCTTATGGATCCTATATGGGTTTTTTATGGCTCTTATGGCTCTGATACCAATTCTGGGGATGCTACTATGAGTGAACAAAAATCTAAAAATCTAATAATCAGTTAAAAATGAGTCTTATAATGTTTCTAATAAATTTTCAAAATCTAATAATATCTGAAAATTTATAATTTCAAGATCTGTTATTATATCTATATTTGGATTAAAAGATATCTCGTATTTAGAAATATTCTTTTTCCTTTTTTCCAATTTATCTATAATATCTTGTATATCTTTTGTTATTATAGATCTTACTATTCTTTTAGCAAAATTTTCCATCATATTTTCTTTAAAACATTTTAATATTTTTTTAGATGCATTTAATTGTTCTTGATATCCAATCTTATCAAATTCAATTTCCTTTTTATCTTTAGCTATCTTTTTAATTTTATATGGTCCTCTTTTGGTTCTTGGTTTTTTATAATTTTTATTAGTCATTTTGTAAACTAGGATTTGACTGTATTCTTTTCTTATTTTGATAGCTTTGGTTGCAATTATTGTTTTTAGGGGTATTTTAGGTAGTTTATATGGTTGAATAGTGAAAATGGGTATTTTGGAAAGGCTATTGCCAAATTTTGGATATTTTCAATAATTTCCAAAGAGAGTTTTCATGCTAGACTGGATTTTTTGTAATATGAGTGCCCCCGTTGATTTTCGTTTTAAGGTTCCAGGTTATCACACGCATAATAGAAGTAATTTTTATTCATGTTTGATCACCATTGAGAAAATTAAGTTTTGAGTACGTCTGTTTGCTTTACAATTTTCAAGTCGTTTTCTATTTTCGATTTTTCAAAATAGTAAAAATGCGTTCTTTTTCCTATTTTCGAAAACGCGTTTTTAAAAATAAGTTAAAAATTTACAAAGAAAATCAAATTTGTCATTTTGAGTGTTTTCAATTATAATGAAGCCAAAATTTTCAAAACGTGTTTTGAATGTTTTCAAAACAATTTTTCAAAATACAAAAAAGAATACATTTTCAACTGAAACACAAAGAGAAATAACGGTCCTTAAATTTTTGAAAAATATACGATTAAAAAGTAGAAAAAAATTAGACTTACGTACAAAATATTTTATTATATAAATATGTGGTTTAAAATAGTACAAAAATTAAAGAATTTTGAAATAATGATTGTCAAACATGGAATTAAATTTATGAAATAAATCTTTATTATCATGCTTTAATAATAATGAATTATGTTTAAACCTTATTTGATCCCTATTTTTTTCAAAATACATTTTTCTCTCTTTTATTTTCAACCACACATTTTTCAATAAAATAATATTACATATAACCCAAATTTTTTTTTTCATTTTTTAACTACACATTCTCTATCAATCTATTATTCCAAAATACATTATACACAAATAATGAGGCTCAAACAGGTCCTATTTCACTTATCGCAACCTTGCAAGAGGGTCTCACCATCAACTAAACATATTGGATTAAAACTTAAGTCAAAATTAACAATTAATTTTAACTAAGCATTTTATGGGATCCACAATATTTCAACCAATCATTCCATTAATTTTTATTAAAATCCACTACAATCTAATTTTTATTTAAATCAAATAAGGTTCAGGATGAGTCAATAATTAAGTTTTAAAGTTTAATTAATGCATTAATCATAACTTCGTTGTTAATAAATCAAGCAAATTCAAATTTGTCTCGCATTCTTACGGATAACATGGACCATAGCAGATCAAGGGTGACATTGACTGAACTTTCTATCGAATATTCCATTGTGCATTCAAGTCCAGTCTATTATGACATACAAAACACGACTAAACTATTGCATGTTAGGTAGATAGTAGAAATTCTTTTAAACCAACATAAATATAGAACCACCAGTCTTTCACGATCTACATGGAAGTTGCATTGTACTTTAATTTAATGGGTTTTCAATCTAAACATGCATTGCGCAATGTAATATAGAAATCAAAAGATTGTTTCAATCTATAGTCTTCACACATCCAACCTCCGAGAACACACAAAAATTGTTCACATTTAAAGTAAGCATTATTCATTTGTGTCATGCTACTGTTCCTTGATACCAACCTCCCTCCAAAATCATTTAGCCTCTCCTTTATATTCACCCAACTCAATGCAACCTTCCACTGAAATTTTGTGATAACAAGAACATATTTCAAATTAGCTATGTCGCAAATCAACAATACTTTGGTGACTAAGCAATATCCTTCTACTACAAGACGCACACCAACTCCGGGGAAGGCCACCATCCTTGCCATTGGAAAGGCCCTACCGAGACAACTTGTTCCTCAGGACCGCTTGGTGGAGGGTTATATTCGAGATACTAAATGCGATGATTTGGCTATTAAAGAGAAACTCGAGCGCCTGTGTAAGACAAATTAAATGTATTAATGCTTGGTGTTATTGTTTATATGGAACCAGGTTTCGATGTCAATTTGCATGTAGAAATAAAACTTGAAATTCAAGAAAAGAACAAATTACTTTTTAATTGCAGACTTCAAACAAGTGTCTACCATTCGACGGACACAAAATTTTCAAACAATTTTATAAGAAATTGTTCATTTGATATTTTTTGCATTATTTTTATATTGCATTTTGCAGGCAAAACTACTACTGTGAAAACCAGGTATACAGTCATGTCGAAAGAAATTTTAGAAGAATACCCTGAACTTGCTACAGAAGGCTCTCCAACAATCAAACAAAGACTCGAAATAGCAAATCCTGCTGTAGTCGAGATGGCAAAGGAAGCAAGCCTTGTTTGCCTAAAAGAATGGGGAAGGCCTACTAAAGATATTACCCACATCGTCTATGTTTCCTCAAGCGAGATACGGTTACCTGGCGGTGATCTTTACCTTGCTAGTGAACTTGGCCTCAGAAATGACGTGGGACGTGTAATGCTATACTTCTTAGGCTGCTATGGAGGGGTCACGGGCCTTAGGGTCGCCAAGGATATTGCTGAAAACAATCCAGGAAGTCGAGTTTTACTAACAACCTCGGAAACAACCATTCTCGGTTTTAGGCCTCCAAGCAAAGATCGCCCTTACGACCTAGTTGGGGCTGCCCTTTTCGGGGACGGTGCAGCAGCTGTCATTATTGGTACTGATCCAATACTTGGCAAAGAGATGCCATTTATTGAACTAAATTATGCAATTCAGCAATTCTTACCTGGAACTCATGATGTAATTGATGGACGCCTTTCTGAAGAGGGAATAAATTTCAAGCTAGGTAGGGACCTGCCTCAGAAGATTGAAGACAACATTGAAGAATTCTGCAAAAAACTAATGGCGAAAGCTGGTTTGAAGGAATATAATGATCTGTTTTGGGCAGTGCATCCTGGAGGGCCGGCTATCCTAAACCGATTGGAAAGTATCCTTAATCTGAAAGACCGGAAACTGGAATGCAGCAGAAAGGCACTGGTGGATTTTGGGAATGTTAGCAGCAATACTATATTTTATGTGATGGAATATATGAGGGAGGAGTTGAAGAAAGAAAATGGAGAAGAATGGGGACTGGCTTTAGCATTTGGACCTGGCATAACATTTGAAGGCATCCTCATTCGAAGCCTGTAATGGCATTTGGAGAGTCCTTTGTTTCATTTTATTTCATACCAAGGCAATCTTATATGAAGAATGAATTGAAGTCAGTAATAACAGAATGAAAGACGAGAAAATACGTTTGAACCTACAGATTTTTTAAGTTTTATTTATGTCTAAAGTCTTGAACAATTAATGACAACAAATTTAAGAATTTTATCTGTTCTTGATGCGTCTTTCCAGTATTTTACGTTTATTTTTTATCAAATTCCTACCCAAGCACAATTTTAAATGGGATGGCAAGACTGCAAGAAATTGTCCAATCTTTAACTTGCAGCCTCTGGTATGGATTGTTAATAATTTCAAATTCATATGGTCCAACATTTCCCTCCCCACGTCTCTTAACTGGCATTAACCGCTTCAAATAACTTCTTTGATGGGAAGAAGTTTATAAGAGGGTAGTAGAGGTATTGGTCCCTGGGCTTGAGTTCTCTATCACGAAAATACACCATCTTAAGAGAGTTCTTGAAGGCTTAGAAGCACCAAACACAATCAGAAATTCTGCAGTAGAAACATCAATGGCTAGAGGTTAGTTCTTGTTCTTCATTTTTCCGCATCTGATCAATATGTTATTCACTTACAGATGATAGATCAAATATAAAAGTCTTACAGTTGGTATTAGAGCCCTTATGTGCCTCTGCCTTGATGATTTTGTAAATTTGGGTATTTTTTGCTTGAAGTTTGATAAACGATTTCAAAACCAAAATTTAGTTTATGTGCGGTTTTGATGAAATATAAGTTTAGAAATTATTAGGAAATGGGATTTCTAACATTTTTGGGATTTGAAACGTATTTTTTACCATTCAAAACGCTAAGAAACCGTTGGGTTTCTGTTTGGACTGCAATCGGGTCAAAATGACCCAGATAGAGGTTGAAGAAAACAACCTGATTAAGGGTGTGTTTGAGCTACATTATTTTGGAAGAATGTATTTTGGAATAGTGATTGATGTGAAATTTGTGGTTGAAAAAGAAGGAAAAATTATTGATGTGATAGAAAATATTATTTTATTGAAGATTGTGTGGTTGAAAATGAGTAAAAGAATGATAATGAAAATTTTAATGTGTACCAAATAGGGGTTAAAAGAAAAAAAAAAAAAAACGCAAAGAAATCTGAATTCAATTCAAACCAGCCGTCTTCTTTGACTTTATTCCAACATATAAGTGTTTTATGGGAACAAAACATAAATAAGGTATTTTAATATCACCATTTCAAAATTAAGGTTGAGGTTTTAAATTTCAAAAATCATGTTTTCATTAAAATTTATTTATAATTTAATTAATTAATTATATATTTAATTAATAAATATATAAAGGTCACAGATCTATGCAGTTTGGTTACAATTCAAAAAATTTAAGGTCACAATTCAAAAAATTTATAAGTTTAGGGTCACAATTTGGTTACAATTCAAAAATTTTAAGGTCACAATTCAAAAATTTTATAGGTCACGATTCGTTCATCGGTCACAAATTAAAAATTTAAAAGTCACAATTGTTCATCGGTTACGAATCACAAAATTTATAAGTCACACAACTTATTTTATGGTCACAGAACATCAAATTATAGGTTACATATTACTTTTATTGGTCACAAATTAATAAATTTGTAGGTCACAAATTATTTTTAGTCACAGTTTATTATTTATTGGTACACACCAACCAATTTATTGGTCACAATCAACAAATTATTTGTGACCACCACCAACACAACACCATTGTCGTCTTCGCCGCCAACGCCAACACCAACACCACCGTCACCACCACTTCCTAGCAACAAACATCACCGCAACCGCCAAATTCACTACCAAGCCCGACAACAAAAACCACAGCCACTACCCGATCAAAACCACCACAATTGCCACCCAAAAAGGCCAAAACCGCACCGTACCGCACAGATCCACCACTGCACATCATGCACCGCACCACACACCCAGGTTCACTCCCCACATCGCACCACCACATCGTCACTGCTTCCACCAGTAGCACCACCACCATCGCCCCCCAATAGCAACGTCAACATCTCATACAAACCAAATCCGATACCAAAACCATCACCAAACCCAAATCCGATACCAAAACCACAAACATCATTGATCTACTCACCTTCGCCACCAAACCCAAATCCAACGCTGCTGTAGCAAAACCACTAATCTGCAAACCCAATCCAACGATGATCTACAAAACCACTGATCTACAAACCCAAATCCAACATTGCTGCAGCAGTGCCAAAGCGACAGCGTCGTAGCAACACTGGCTGTGAAAATCGAGCAAGAGAAAGTGCCGCTAGTAGAGGTAGCGAGAATGAGATGGAGTCCGGAGAGAATGAAGAGGTAGCGAGAGAAGGAAGAAGAAGAAGAAATGAAAATGAACTTGAAGTGGAATGGAGTCGGTCTCCGGCGGCAGGCGCTCCGACGACGGCACGATCGACGAGCAGAGATAGGTCAAAGGGAGAGGAAGAGGAGAGAACATGGAAGAGGAAATTTTCTTCCTAGGGTTTAAATTGGGTGAATAGGGTAGGTGTGAGTATATAAATTGATTTATATTATTAATATTAAAATATGGAATTATAACCTGATTTTTGCATATATAAACTTCAAATCTGATTTTTGAATTGAAAATTTTAAATACCTTTGAGGATGTAATTTCCTCATGTTTGATTTTGAGGCGGGCCCAACATTTGTACATCTAAATTGATTTGAATGGCCCAACATTTCTGGATTTCAAATTCACGCCCAACTCAAGAATTCTGATTTGATAATGGGAAGATTACATATTCAAGAGTATAAATTTAGCCCATTTTAAAAATAAGAAAACAAATTTGAAATTTCCAAAATCAGATTTTTATTAAAAAATTTTAAATTTTTATTTATGATATAAATTAATTTATTATTAAATATTTAATTCTAATATAATATAATTAACCCATCCCACCTTCACCACCCCTACCGCTCTGGCGACCGTTCCGATCACTGTCCTACTCCGGCGAACTTCTGACGATCGTTCCGACGACTATTCCGACGACCGTTCTGACGTCGATTTTTTCCCACGACTGCTCCAATCCGGCAATTGTTCCAACTCCGGCGAATATTCGACGACAACTCCGCTATATTTTTTTGAACAATTGACATGTTTTTTTTACGGTTACAAATCACAAGTCACAGCCACATGTCACAAGTCACAACTCAGGTCACAAGTCAAAAGTCAAGAGTCACAGCCCATATCACAAGTCGCAGCCCAGGTCACAAGTCACAAGTCAAGAGTCACAACCTAAGTCACAAGTCACAAATCAAATCACAAGCCAGGTCATAGGTCATAAATCAAGTCACTGGCAAAAGCCATAAGAAAATGCAGAGAGTGATGGTCTTATTGTGAAAGAGGACAGATAATCATTTGGCCAGTAAAGTGGAGGTAGGTTTCATCAACATTTGTGAGAGGCTTATTTATGTCTAATTAATATAAACTAAATCTTCTCTAACCAAACAATCAACAAAGATAAGGAAAGAATTTGATTGAAATAACCGACAGAGTTCCATTTCTGACACTAGTTTGGATACTTGACCACAAAACACCATCAACACCACCACAAGACCACAGAAAAATACCGACGCACCACCACAAATCACAGCAAAAAAACTGTTGCGATGGCGATATGTTATCGCCGGGTGACAGCTCTGCGACGTCGACGGTGAGTCATCACATTCCGCGTCAGATCTCTGTATTTCTGAAAATGGACAATCGATAGCAAAGCGAAGGAGTAGGCGTTTTACAGTCAAAGCGATGTGTGATTGAGGAGGTGGAGTCCATCGGAGGAAGTCAGAGACTGAGAGATTTAAGGTGGGGGAGGAGAGAGAAGTCAGAGAAGGAGAGGAGAAAGAGAGGAATTGGATCTGATTTTTTAATATAATTATTAATATTAAATTTTTTAATTATAATCTGATTTTGGAAATATTAAACTTCCAATCTGATTTTGGAAGTTTAAAACTTAAAGTATGGTTTCATGTAATTACCACTTTGATAATTTGTGGTTTATCAGTTAGCCGTATTTTTTTTACCATTATTACAATTGTTAGATATTTGTTCTCTGTTTCCAAAATTTGGAAATAGGGAGGTTGTGTGTGTGTGTGTGTGTGTGTGTGTGTGTGTGTGTGTGTGTGTGTGTGTGTGTGTGTGTGTGTGTGTGTATATATATATATATATATATATATATTGTGGTTTTGTTTGTATGTGCTAAAATTATTTTATTTTGTTGTTTTGTATGTATAATTTTTATTGCTTTGTTATACATGCAATATTGAGTTTAAATAATTTAGTACATTAAAAACTTAATATTTGTGCTCATATTGCTTATGATTTTGTGCAATGTATATGAGCATATTTTGTGAATTAAATTAAATGTCGTTTGATTCATATAATTTTAATTAATTAAGGAGTAGCCACATCATCTTTAATTATGCAAAATTATATATTAATTGTATAGGATCACATTTTGTATAAAGACATTAATTGTGGTTGGTCATATTTAATATAATAAGGCATTGTTTGAGCCAAATTATTATAGAATGAGAATGAAAAATATGGCCATTTTTGGAGCCTACACAAGAGATAAAAAATTTGAATTTAAATATTAATGTGATGAATAACGGTCATATTTTTCATTTTAATGAGATAATAATGTAAACCATACATATGGATAAATTTTATCCCATAGGAATTTTTATTATATTTATATGATCAATTGGGATAAAATATTAAATTATTTTCCTAATTACCCACTGGAATTAGGAATTGGAACATGATTTGTTAGTTTTATCATAAGGTTTATACATGAATCTAATTGAGTAGGACTTTGGCCCATAGGCAAGTTTTGTGTCACTGGATTCATAATTTTGAAGCATGACTTTACATTGGTAAATCATGATTTATGTTTGTTAGTCTCAATTTGAATTGTAAGCATATATATTTAATTTAGCAGCTTCGCAACCTGCTAATTTCTCTCATGTTCGTTGCGATATTCCCGAATTAAAGGGTGATAATTATAAAGTATGGAAGGAGAGAATTCTTCTTCATTTGGGAGGGATGTACATTGATTATGCCATTACGAAAGATGAAACCAGAAATTACTCCGACCAGCACTCCTGATGAAATTGTTCTTTATGAATGATGGGAGAGATCCAATCGCCTCAGTATGATCATAAAGACTAAGATTTCTGTTGGTATTCGTGATTCAGTCGAAGAGTATAAAAATGTCAAGGCATTACTGAAGGCTATTGATGAGCAGTTTGAGACTTCAGATAAAGCACTTGCCAGCACCCTGATTATGAAGTTTTCATCCATAAGGATCGTTACTATAAGAGGTGTGCGTGAGCACATCATGCAAATGAGGGAGATTGCGGCTCAATTGAAGACTCTTGAGGTTGATATGTCTAAGTCTTTCCTTATGCACTATATTTTGAACACTCTTCCACATCAATATGGACAGTTCAAGATATCCTATAACGCTCATAAGGATAAATGGTCAATTAATGAACTTCAAGAAGGATGGAGACTAGTAATGGAAATGGGTGAAAGTGCATTGATGGCAACGCAAGGAAAGGACTTAAATCAAGCCAAAAAGAAAGGGAAATGTAAAATACTATCCCAAAGTGGAATTAAAAAAATAATAAAAAATAAAGAATCCAAGTGTTTCTTCTGCAAAAAGAAGGGACACATGAAGAAGGATTGTACCAAATTCCAGAAATGGCTTGAGAAGAAGGTTGTCTGTTATGAATCTAATATTGTTGATGTTATTTATAACACATGGTTGATTGATTCTGGTTCTACAATCCATATTTCAAATACTTTGTAGAGTATGCGAAACCTAAGGAAGCCAGTGGAAAGTGAGTAACGTATTTATTCAGGAAACAAGATGCACTCACATGTGGAGGCTGTTGGAACATACAATTTAGTTTTAAGTAGTAGTTTTATTTTGAATTTAGAAAAGACATTTTATATTCCAAGTTTTTCTAGGAACTTGATTTCAGTTTCAAGACTTGTACCTTTGGGAATTGTACATTGTCTGATGGTCTCTTTTCTATTAATTTGCAAAATAATACTACTTATAATACTATGCATGTTCACAGTTGTATGGAACAATGTGGTATGAACAAAGATTCCTCTATGTTGTGGCACCGGAGATTGAGACACATCTCAATTGAGAGAATTAAAAGATTGGTAAATGAAGGGGTACTTAGTACTTTGGATTTTGTTGATTCTGAGACTTGTGTGGATTGCATAAAGGGTAAGCAAACTATCAAGTCTAAAAGGGTGCAAAGAGGAGCACAAACCTATTGGGAATCATACATAGAGATATTTGCTGTCCAAACATGGACATAAATGGTCCGAAATATTTCATCGCATTCATAGACGATTATTCACGATATATATATATATATAGAGGTGGAGAATACTATGGTAGATACACAGAGAGTGGACAAGCTCTTGGTCCATTTACGAAGTTTCTTCAGGAACATGATATTGTTGCCCAGTAACTATGACTGGTTCTCCAAATCAGAATGGTGTGGGGAAAACAAGAAACCGAACTTTAATGGATATGGTGAGAAGTATGCGGAGTAACTCAAAACTCCCTGAATCCTTATGGACCGAAGCTCTAAAGACGGCTATGTATATATTAAACTGAGTTCCAACCAAGGCTATCTCAAAGACACCTTTTGAGTTACTCAAAGGTTGGAAATTGAGTTTGAGGCATACACAAGTTTGGGGATGCCCGTCCGAAGTGAGAATTTACAACCTACAAGAGAAGAAGCTAGACCCAAGGACCATCAATGTGTATTTCATTGGTTATGCTAAAAGGTCCAAAGTGTATAGATTCTATTGTCCATCTCATAGTACTAGGCTTATGGAATCAAGAAAGGCAAAATTTCTTGAGAATGACTTAATCAGTTGGAGTGGTCAGTTTTAGGACATAGTTTCTGAAAAGGACTATCATGAAGCTAAACCCACTGGTTCAAATAATAGATTGATTGGCATTTATACCCCTCAAGTTCAAACGGGTGTTAGACGACCTACTGTTGAAGTTCCACAAGTTGTTGATATCAATCCAGTAGATCAAGTTGTAAATGAGGAACAACAAGAAATTGTTGAACAACCAGTTGAACAACAAGTTCCTCAAGAAGATGATAATACAACGTTAAGGAGATCTACTAGAGTTAGAAAATCAGAAATTTCCAGTGATTATGAAGTGTATCTGCAAAAATCGGACTATAACATTGGAGCCGAAAGTGATCCTGAAACGCTTTCACAAGCAATGAGTTCTAAGGAATCGAACTTGTGGTGCAATGTCATGAAAGATGAGATGGATTCTATGACATCTAACCGAGTATGGGATCTCGTTGAGTTGCCTAATGGTGTTAAAGCCATTGGATGTAAATGGGTCTTTAAAATAAAGAAAGACTCACAAAGAAATATTGAAAGACATAAGGCAAGACTCTAGCCTAACGTTTCACTTAGAGGGAAGGAATCGACTACATGGAGATATTTTCTCCTGTATCTAAGAAAGATTCTCCGTGTAATTATGGTATTGATAGCCCATTTTGACTTTGAGTTGTATCAAATGGATGTGAAAATGGCATTCCTTAATAGTATTTAGAGGAAGTGGTTTACATGAAACAACCAGAAGGATTCTCCCCTAGTGATACTGAGTAGTTGGTCTGTAAACTTAACAAATCCATATATGGATTAAAAATAGGCCTCCCGTCAGTGGTATTTGAAATTCCATGAAGTCATCATTTCATTCGGTTATGAAGAGAACGTCATGGATCATTGTATATACCAGAAAGTCAGTGAGAACAAGATTTCTTTTCTTGTGCTATATATGTGGATGATTTTTTGCTTGCAACAAATGGTAAGGGTTTGCTATATGAGGTGAAACAATTTCTCTCAAAGAATTTTGATATGAAGGATATGGGTGAGGAGTATTATATCATTGGCATTAAGATCCTTAGGGAAAGATCTCGAGGCATTTTGGGTTTATCTCAAGAGACCTATATCAACGAAGTTTTAGAGAGATTTCGCATGAAGGATTGTTCACCGAGTATAGCACCCATTGTGGAGGGTGACAGATTCAATTTGAGTCAGTGCCAGAAAAATGATTTCGAACGGGAACAAATGAACATTCCGTATGCTTCAGCTATTGGAAGCCTTATGTATGCTTAGGTCTGCACCAGACCTGACATTGCATATGTTGTTGGAATGTTAGGGAGATATCAGAGTAATCCAGGTATGGACCACTAGAGAGCTGCAAAGAAAGTCATGAGGTACCTTCAAGGGACCAAAGATTACATGCTTATGTATATACGAACTGATAATCTAGAAGTGATCGACTTCTCCGATTCTGACTTCGTTGGCTGTGTTGATTCGTGAAAATCAACATCAAAATACATCTTTATGTTTGCTAGGGGAGCTGTATCTTAGAGAAGAGAAAAGCAGACATTGACTGCTACTTCCACTATGGAGGCTGAGTTCGTATCTTGTTTTGAGACTACCTCGTATGGTGTATAGATGAAGAGTTTCATTTCTGGGCTTAGAATTATGGATTCTATATCTAGGCCATTGAGAATTTATTGCGATAATTCAGCTGCTATTTTTATGGCTAAGAACACAAAAGTGGGAGTCGAAGTAAACACATCGACATTAAGTATTTAGCCATAAAAGAACGTGTTAAAAAAAAGAAAGTGGTCATTGAGCACGTCAGCACTGAGCTAGTGATCGCTGATCCTTTGATAAAGGGCATGCCACCGTTGAAATTTAAGGATCATGTAGATATAATGGGACTTGGATCCTTTATGTGATTTTCGTCGTAAGAACGAATGTTAATTCAATGAAACTATGTTTGCGATGTTTCTCATATTTAATTTTTTCTGTGTACACATTTGTTTTGAAAAATATTATTAATGTTTGGACCTAGAATAAACATAAGGTCTATTCATTAAGTAGTTTTGCCACATATGGGTAGTAATTGAGAAATGCAATACAATGTGATACATGGAAGATAATACTCGTTATTAGAGAACCTATCGCCATGATTCATGTATTGTTGTTTCTTGAGAATGAGATTTGATGGATTTTGGATATCATATTAAGTGAAATGTGTGGACCAAGTGGGAGAACGTTAATATTTTCAAATTCATATGGTCCAACATTTCCCTCCCCACGTCTCTTAACTACCGTGGCATTAACCGCTTCAAATAACTTCTTTGATGGGAAGAAGTTTATAAAAGGGTAGTAGTGGTATTGGTCCCTAGGCCTGAGTTCTCTATCACGAAAATACACCATCTTAGAGAGTTCTCGAAGGCTTAGAAGTACCAAACACAATCAGAAATTCTGCAATAGAAACATCAATGGCTGGAGGTTAGTTCCTGTTCTTCATTTGCATTTGATCTATATGTTATTCACTTACAGATGATAGATCAAAATATAAAAGTCTTACAGGGATCTGTTCAGTTATTAAACCACCGTTCTTTAATCAAAACTCCCAATTTGTGGTTATATCATGCCTAAATAGTTGAAAATTTCAATTATTTTTGTTACTTGTGTCTAATTGTATGTGAGATGATTAAACTTGCTGAACAATAAAATTGTGCAAACTTATAAATTTGATATGACGTATCATCATGTTGGATAATTAGAATATCAGGATTCTTATTAATCCAAGTTATAATATTGAATTTATGGGGTTCTGCTGTACTGTGCTATGATTATTTTTGAATTATTAGGACTAGTTTCTATTTTCTGTTTTTCCCTCTCTTTTCGTATTAGTTGTTTTGCTAGCTGGAGTGTTAGTTAGCCAGCTGGACTTTCCCACCATTTTCCTTTCCTGTATATTTATTGCATTGTTACTTCACTTTCCTCTTTGAGATGAATAATATCCAAAATTCAATTCTTCATCCTCTCAATTATTTTTCTTTCTTATCATAATCTCTCCAAATCTTATCAACATCTCATTTTCAATATCTCCTCAAATTCTGAACCACGGTTCTTCCATGACACAGTGAAGTTTCCTCAATGGCGAGATGCCATGAAGAATGAATTAGATGCTTTAGAACTGAAAAATTCTTGGACTATTGTTCCTCTACCGGTTGGCAAGCATTCTGTAGGTTGCAAATGGGTCTTCAAAAACAAATTTAACTCTGATGGAACTTTGGAAAGACATAAGGCACGCATTGTTGCGAAGGGATTCACCCAATAGGAGCGGCTAGACTACTTTGACACATTTTCACCAGTTGCTAAAGTTGTCACTGTTAAAGTTTTACTCACTTTGGCTGCTTCTCAGAAATGGCATTTAATTCAACTTGATGTCAACAATGCTTTCCTCAACGGGGATTTATTTGAGGAGGTTTATATGGACTTGCCTCTTGGTTATGATCTACTTCACCCTATCAAACAGGGGGCGAATTCGGTTTGTAAATTGAACAAGTCATTGTATGGTCTCAAGCAAGCTTCAAGGCAGTGGAATTCCAAGTTTTCTAGCGCTCTTATTCAAAATGGCTTCATCCAATCCAAGGCAGATTACTCTTTCTTCAAGAAAGGTTCTGGAAATAGCTTCATCGGATTATTGGTTTACGTGGATGACATAGTCATCACTGGGCCGAATGTGCACCTGATCAATGAATTAAAAGAGTATTTGAGCTCCCATTTCAAGTTAAAGGACATGGGAATTTTAAAATACTTCTTGGGCATTGAAATTGCTCGAGCTACTTCAGGTATTGTCATATCACAGAGAAATCACACCTTGCAGTTGGTTGAAGATGCAGGTTATTTAGACTGCAAACCTGCAAGCAGTCCAATGGATTCACAACTTCACCTTAGCTTACACGAAGGGGAGTTACTACCAGATGCTTCTCACTACAGAAAGTTGATTGGAAGGCTGATTTACCTAACTCTTACTAGACCAGATATAACTTTCACTGTCCACAAGCGCAGTCAATATATGTCCCAGCCAAGACTTCCTCACCTTAAAGCTGTTCACCATTTGCTTCGTTACCTGAAGGGGAGTGTTGGTCAAGGAATTTTTTTCTCTTCAGCTTATGTTAATCCTATCACCATTCGAGCTTTTTCTGATGCTGACTGGGGCTCTTGTGTTGATACCTGGAAGTCTACTACAGGGTTCTGCATCTTCGTTGGTGATTATTTAGTTGCCTGGAAGTCTAAATGGCAGCCTACCATTTCCCGTTCCTCCACCGAAGCTGAATATAGGGCCCTTGCAGCCACAACAAGTGAACTTGTATGGATCAAACAATTGTTGGCCGATTTCCAGGTTGATACTTTTCTTCCTGCAATGATTTATTGTGACAATCTTGCTGCTATCCAGATTGCCACCAATCCGATTTTTCATGAACGAACGAAATATATCGAAATTGATTGTCATTTTATTCGTGATAAACTCACGGCTGGGGAGGTCAAGCTATTTCCTATCAGATCACATCACCAGCTAGCGGATGCGTTCACTAAGCCCTTACCTGCATCCGTACTTGCTCCATTGATGGCCAAGATGTGCGTGAAGAATGTTCATAGCACATCTTGAGGGGGCGTATTAGGACTAGTCTCTATTTTCTGTTTTTCCCTCTCTTTTCGTATTAGTTTTTTTGCCAGCTGGAGTGTTAGTTAGCCAGCTGGACTTTCCCGCCATTTTCCTTTCCTATATATTTATTGCATTGTTACTTCACTTTCCTCTTTGAGATGAATAATATCCAAAATTCAATTCTTCATCCTCTCAATTCTAATATGAATCGATTATTCGACTATTCAGGTTTTGCTCTTTCTGCAGGTCTTTTAAGCAACCATGGGCATCTATATTTTTTAATCCAAAAACAAATTTTGCAAAGATTGGCCTTTCCTGTCGTATAGCCAAAATTCACACTGAAGTACTCTTCGATTAGCCTTCTTGTTTATCAATCATTTCTTATATGCAGTACTGATTTGTTAGTGTCCGGGCACCAGTGGATAAAAAACGCCAAAGGGATAGAGAACTACATTGAAGAAATATGTTGGGGTTCTGGAAAACATGTTTTGCTTCTTGGACATAGTCTATGGGGTAGTTGATGCAACTGCTGCTTTATCCATGTTTTGGGATGAATTAGAAGGAAAGGTTGCTGGGTTAGCATTAGCACAGAGCCCTTACAGGGGCAGCCCAATTGCTTAAGATATACTACGCCGGGCCTGTTTTGTTTAGATAAAAATCAATTTTTTAGCAAATTTTGTTAAAAGTTGATGGAATTTGTGGTTGAAAAATTGTGAATACCATAAAAATGAAATGTAAGTTAAAATTAACTGTGGACTGCTTGAAAAAATACCATTTGTCAAGGGAAATGCCTGTTATTTCTTTCCACACAAAATCTAGCACTTCTCCTAGCCCGGGTTCGACCGGCAAGGCCAGGCCAATTTTTAAAACACTGATTTTTTTATTACTTGAAATGGGCACCATTTTAAAATCTTGCACAGGGCACCCAAAATCTCAGGGCCGGCCCTGCATGCAGTGCTAACCATGTCTGTCTCTTCCTCTGATGGACAACCTGCAACAGTCCCTGTGGTGATGCCTTTGGGTGGTGCAATGCAATGGCCGTCTGTGCACTGTGCACAGCTGCTTCAAATTAGGTATGGCAAGAAAAGTGATGGACTAGTAACTTGTCGTGATGCAGAAGTCCCAGGCTCCATTGTTTTTCTGCCAAAGTGAAAGCTAGACCATGCTTGGATGGCGTATTCATCATTGAATCATGACCCGTTACAAGCAGATGCTTCTCAAATGTGTGAAGCTCTTCTGGCTTCGCTTGTAGAGGTTGGACAGAAGAAAGGACGTGAACTTGTCAAGAAAAATGAAAGAAGAAATGTCGATTAATTTTTCAGTATTCTTTTAAATTTTTTGTGTCGATCTATAGCTTAATTCAATTAATTCTTTTGTTCTTTTGTAAGATGTATACTTGGCTGAGAAATCCCAGGGACCGACTGGTTTCCTGATGAGTGTGGGTAAAGGCAGACTGGTACAAAATGATATTATGCCCCTGTTTGGTTGGAATTAAAATCAGGTTTTTAGTAGATTTCGATAGAAATTGATGAAATATTTGATTGAAATGTTGTGGGATCTATAAAATATGTGATTAAAAAGAATGGTTGACTTTGACTTAAATTAAAATCTAGATTTTAATCCGTACCAAATTAACATTTTTTAGAAGTTTCAAACTTCCATAAAAAAAATATTAATTTTCAGTTTTGATTTTTAATATTAACTTTTAATATAAATTAAATCTCGTAATATTATAGTATGACATACATTTTAATTGGTGTAATTCTCATTATTGTGGGGGTTAAGTTTTATACTAAAAGAAGGGATGAGATATAATTTGCTCACAACTTGAGATACAACTAAAAAACACAAGTTAAAGAATTATTCTCCCGTATTTATTTCATATTATATTTTTATACTTTTGACAATTTGATAAATGCTCGTTTTTTAGCTCCATGTGGTCGTGCACATGGAAG
Source organism: Fraxinus americana (assembly GCA_035079005.1). NCBI lineage: Eukaryota > Viridiplantae > Streptophyta > Magnoliopsida > Lamiales > Oleaceae > Fraxinus > Fraxinus americana. The sequence continues at coordinate 27,376,438 of CM068719.1, read as the reverse complement.
GGGAACCGGCCATAAGTCATGTGAGTTTTATCTTAAAGCCGTATAGTGCAGAAAGTATCAACACGAAGGGGAGGCAACACGACTTTAGGACGACGTTCTTAACGTGACTTCGTAAGGCTAGTTTTCTAACTTTCTAACTCTTCTACTCTTATGTATAACTTTTCTGTTGTTCATGGAGCTAGTAGTTCCCTTCTTATTATATTTATAGCATGACCAAGATAAAGGGTCCTTCTGTGAATATATACTGTGTTAAACGATTGCTTTTCTGCACTTCTAATAATTTGTTTTGGTGAATCGATTCTGATGATGTCTTATCAACCTTGTCTATGAGGTTAATCAATACATACGTTTCAGAAAGCATCGTATATACTGCAAGTCAAGTTCGTTAGCTATCTGATGCAAAATAATCTTAATGACAATATTAATATTCACTTATTGTCCGTGGAGCATTTAAATTGGAAACTGATGTTATTTTCTGTCAAATGAGACAGTTTTGGATTAAAAAATTACATTTTTAATGATCATAATGTAAAGCTTATAGTTTATGTTGTGAAGAAAATAAGAAATAGAGGAAATTTGAATTGGTTGGATCATCTGACGTTATGGCAGGGAATCAATTGAATTTATTCTGAATGAACAGTTAAAAGATAAACATTTCAATAATGTTTAAATAACAATTTAAAAGAGGTTTAATTGCGTGATTAATCAACTCAAGTGCATTTTCAGCCCAAGGGTAAATTTTACAAGTAATCTTGCCATTAATATTCTTCAATTCATGTATGTGTAACTCATATATATATATATATATACTAGGTTTAAGCAACGTACAATGCACGTTTGCATAGTTTATATATAATTTTTTTGGTTAAGAATTAAATTTTTATTAATAAAGATATAATTTTTTGGTTAATTAAATAACTAATGATGTAATTTTTATGTAATTGATGAATAATTATACATTGTGATTTATTAAAAAAAGAGCATTAATAGAATCTATAGTATCGTCCTATATATAAATATCGCTCATAATTTTATGAAAACTGTTTGAGATAATTTTGATTCTAAGATAACGATTCAGCATTTTCCTCATCTTGCACTGCTTCAATAGAGAGGACATTAAACTTCCTATATTTTTTCTCCTTTAGTTTCTCTGGATTTACATAAACTTGAATCTTCCAAATTTCTTTTGATAATTTCTTTGCAACGCTTTTAACATATGATCGATTTTCCTACAAAATAAATTTTGAATATGTTTACATAATTAATAAAAAAAACTCAAGTATTTTTAAATAACTCATTATAATAAAAATCAAATTTTGAAGAAAAATTTAAGAAATACCTCTCCAGTATGTCCCATCAATTCAACTGTTGAACAACCAAGTGCATGTTCTGCTACTTCACCAAACATAGTAGCAGCTAGTTTTCCAGTATTATCGTCCAATTGAACATATCCCCTAACACTTTAAATGCGTTGAATATATTAATTTTAATTTGAATAGTGTTAAATTCTAAATTAAATCAAACATCAATTTTAAATTAAGACCCATTGGCTTTTGCAATATATACAAACGAAGCTTTCATTGTATTTATATCAAGTTCCTTTATTACAGTCAACGCATGACATGCAATAAAATACTTGGACAAACTCAATCACATTTATCTTCGCTCATATCCAGAATTTTGCTTTCTACATTAAATCATAATCAATTTTTACAATGAATGTTAGTGTAAAGACAAAAAAATGTATAAGTTTGTGTTTCGTACTATTATATTATATCAAATTTTGCACTTAATCATGAACCTTTTGTACATAATAAAATAATAGATAACATTACATTACAATACAAAACTAAACTAAATAAATAAATATTTTTTCTTCATTAAGTTCAATGTACCTTACCAAATATATTATTAGTGCCACAAACGGTGGTTTAATTGCTATTTAATGGAAACAATAAAACTAACGGTGAAAAAAGATTTTCCGTTAAAACAACCAATTCCGTTAGATTTTCCGTTAAAACAAGAATTTCCGTTTCATAGGCACTTTATATATATACTAGGTGCAAGCAACGTGCAATGCACGTTTGCCTAGTTTATATTTAATAGTTTTGTTTAATAATTAATTTGTTATTAATAAAGATGTACTTTTTTGGTTAATTAAATAATTAATGATGTAATGTTTATGTAATTGATAAATAATTAGATGTGTGATTTTGATGTTGTGATGTAAGTTGGTGAGATCGAAGAAAATAAGTAAAAGTTGACAAATTTGGAGAAATGGCTAAATTGTAGGGGATTCAAAGTTCGGGGACTAAAATGTAAATACTTAAAAGTTGTGCCAAATCTCACGATGAAGATTTGAGAGTGCTCGGAGTCAATTGGATAAAGGAAGACGTCAATGGAATCAAATTTAGTCAAAAGATGATCACAAATCAATTTCCAACCGAAAAGTTATGCTCCGGTGTTTTAGTCTCATATTGAGACCTATTTTTGGCATAAGAAGTGGTCGAATTGGAAAATGATGTCTGAATTAAAGTTGTACCCAAATGAGTTAGCTTTCCAACGCATTTTACATCGCCTCAATAGGATATCGGAATACAAAGTTATGATAAAAACACTGAAGGAAGGTGCAGCTGCCTGTTTAAAACAAGAAATTCTGTTACATAGTCCGTTAAAACAACAAATTCCGTTAATTTTTCCGTTAAAAACAAGAAATTCCGTTATATAGCCACTTTTATAGAAGATTGTTTAATAATCAATTTATTATTAATAAAAATGTAATTTTTTTTGGTTAATTAAGGGCGTGTCTGGGCGCGCTGCAAGGAGGAAGGAAAATTGATTCTGTTACCCTTTTTTTTTTCAAACCTACAGCCATACAGTGAGAGAATTGGTCCAAAATTGCGGCTCCCAACGACATGAATTGTGTTGCCAACACCTTGATTTTTTCTGAAAATCAGAAACAGACACCCTATAAATAATTAATGATGTAATGTTTATGTAATTGATAAATAATTAGATGTGTGATTTTGATATTGTGATGTAAGTTGGTGAGATTGAAGAAAATAAGCAAAAGTAGACAAATTTGGAGAAATGACTAAATTGTAAGGGATCCAAAGTTCGGGGGCTAAAATGTAAATACTTAAAAGTTGTGCCGAATCTCACGATGAAGATTTGAGAGTGCTCGGAGTCAATTGGATAAAGGAAGATGTCAAGAGGATCAAATTTAGTCAAAAGATGATCACAAATCAATTTCCAACCGAAAAGTTATGCTCCGGTGTTTTAGTCTCATATTGAGACCTATTTTTGGCATAAGAAGTGGTCGAATTGGAAAATGATGTCTGAATTAAAGTTGTACCCAAATGAGTTAGCTTTCCAACGCATTTTACATCGCCTCAATAGGATATCGGAATACAAAGTTATGATAAAAACACTGAAGGAAGGTGCAGCTGCCTGTTTAAAACAAGAAATTCCGTTACATAGTCCATTATATTGAGACCTATTTTTGGCATATAAAGTGGTCGAATTGGAGAATGATGTTTGAACCAAAGTTGTAACCAAATGAGTTAGATTTCCAACACATTTTGAATTGCCTCAATCGGATATCGGAATACAAAGTTATGATAAAAACACTGAAGGAAGGTGCAGCTGTCTGTTTAAAACAAGAAATTTTGTTACATAGTCCGTTATATTGAGACATATTTTTGGCATAGAAAGTGATCGAATTGGAGAATAATGTCTGAATCAAAATTGTATCCAGATGAGTTAGCTTTCTAACTCATTTTGAATTGCCTCAATCGGATATCAGAATACAAAGTTATAATAAAAATATTGAAAGAAGGTGCAGCTGCCTGTTTAAAACAAGAAATTTCGTTACATAGTCCATTATATTGAGACCTATTTTTGGCATAGAAAGTGATCCAATTAGATAATGATGTCTGAAACAAAGTTGTAGCCAGATGATTTAGCTTTCCAACTCATTTTTAATAGCCTCAATCGGATATCGAAATACAAAGTTATGATAAAAACACTGAAAGAAGGTGCAGCTGCTTGTTTAAAACAAAACATTCCGTTACATAGTCCGTTATATTGAGACATATTTTTGGCATAGAAAGTGATCGAATTGGAGAATGATGTCTGAATCAAAGTTGTAGCCAGATAGATTAGCTTTCTTACGCATTTTGAATCGCCTCAATCGAATATCGGAATACAAAGTTATGATAAAAACACTGAAAGAAGGTGCAGCTGCTTGTTTAAAACAAGAAATTCCATTACATAGTCCATTATATTGAGACCTATTTTTGGCATAGAAAGTGATCCAATTGGAGAATGATGTCTGAATCAAAGTTGTAGCCAGATTATTTAGCTTTCCAACTCAGTTTGAATAGCCTCAATCGGATATCGAAATACAAAGTTATGATAAAAACACTGAAGGAAGGTGCAGCTGCTTGTTTAAAACAAAACATTCCGTTACATAGTCCATTATATTGAGACATATTTTTGGCATAGAAAGTGATCGAATTGGAGAATGATGTCTGAATCAAAGTTGTAGCCAGATGGGTTAGGTTTCCAACGCATTTTGAATCACCTCAATCGAACATCGGAATACAAAGTTATGATAAAAATACTGAAAGAAGGTGCAGCTGCCTGTTTAAAACAAGAAATTCCGTTACATAATCCGTTAAAACAACAAATTCCATTAGTTTTTCCGTTAAACCAACAAATTCCGTTAAATAGGCACTTTTTATATATAGAAAGATATTAGGTGCAAGCAACGTGCAATGCACACTTGCCTAGTTTATATTTAATAGTTTTATTTAAAAATTAATTTGTTATCAATAAAGATGTAATTTTTTTGGTCAATTAAATAATTAATGATGTAATGTTTATGTAATTGATAAATAATTAGATGCGTGATTTTGATGTTGTGATATAAGTTGGTGAGATCGAAGAAAATAAGCAAAAGTCGACAAATTTGGAGAAAGAGCTCAATTGTAAGGGATCCAAAGTTCGGGTACTAAAATGTAAATACTTAAAAGTTGTGTCGAACCTCACGATGAAGATTTGAGAGTGCTCGGAGTCAATTGGATAAAGGAAGACATCAATGAATCAAATTTAGTCAAAAGATGATCACAAATCAATTTCCAACCGAAAAGTTATGCTCCGATATTTTAGTCTCATATTGAGACCTATTTTTGGCATAGAAAGGATCGAATTAGAGAATGATGTCTGAATCAAAGTTGTAGCCAGATGAGTTAGCTTTTCAACGCATTTTAAATCGCCTCAATTGGATATCGAAATACAAAGTTATGATAAAAATACTGAAAGAAGATGCAGCTGTCTGTTTAAAATAAGAAATTCCGTTACATAATCCGTTAAAACAACAAATTCCGTTAGTTTTTCCGTTAAAAACAAGAAATTCCGTTACATAACCACTTTTAATATATAGAAGATATATATACACACACACACACACACACACACACACTAGTAGAGATCGTACGTTGCTCGATTACCTTCATAATTTTAGAAAGGATTTTGTTAAAAGGACAAATTATTTTACATCATCTAAATATTTAATTATGTAGCCGATTAATGCATGATTATATTGTGTTAGAACATCGAAACATTGGTTCTATGGTTTATATTTTTTGATCGTTCAAATATGTCATAGACGAAGAAGTTGCTCACTATTAAACAATAGATTGCACAATGACATTCAACATAATGAAGTGACAAATTAATGTCATAAAGCATGTACTCTTTCATTTTACATTAGATTACACATTCGCCCATTTCTCAAGACTTGAAGCAACTTCATAGAGAGTACAATTAAATTACACATAAACCCAATAAATCTAAGAAGAACAAAGATTCTTATCATCCATACATATCTCCTTCCGAGAAATCAAATTTAATCCAAAATTAGACAACAGATCAATAAAGTAACTGATGGAGGTTCCCATCAATGCCATGTAAAACACCATTCTAAAGTTCTTGTTTCATTTAAAACGAGAAACTTCAATTTGTGAAAATATGGATATAACGTAAAACAAATAGACCAAGGGGCATACAAACATAGATGTAGACCTTTGATATAATTAGCACGTGTCAAACCAAATATATATTAATGTACATCGAGGAACAAGAAAATGTATAAACGAACATATTCCTTCAAAAATTCAATCAATGCAAAATTGCATATATTTGATATTGTCTCTTGGTGTCCTTTACCTTCAAAGAACCCCCCATATGCAAATCTTCGAGTGTTGTGTCCAGTAAGATAATAACACCATCACCTTTCACAATCTTCTCTTCTTCTTCCATAGGATCTCCACTAAAAAACCCATAAAAACTATCCTTTTAAGCATGAGAGATATAAAGTATAACACTAAGATGGAAAATGAAAGAAAATCCCAAGCAATCTAGACAATGACGAGTAAAGAAAAAAACCATAATACCACTACATTTAGCAAAAGTAAATTCCTAACATTTTGATTCATTATTTAAAATCAATAACCGTTGCATCAGATTTCTCAAACTAACTACTCTTGCTACCTAAAAACAAAAGTCAAAACAAGAGAAAGACTCAAATTTTTAAATAGTACCTATCTTGGAAATGATACGGACGACAGCATCTTGTGCTTGGGTAATGGATAGTTAATATGGTCAGAAATGGATGCAGATAACAAAAGCACATATTGAATTGAACATTTGTACGTAGAAATCAATAGTTTCTTAAATAAATTATAAAGGAACTACACAGTGATGACAAAGTTCTATTCGATTCAGGTTTGACGTCATTCAAATAGTTTGAAGTCATGAATCCATGGCATGCATATGAAAGAACACTTGCATTGTCATAGCATTGCAAACTGTTGCAAAATTGAGGTTATCTAAAGTGTCAAAAATATATTGGAAGTTAATTTAATCTCAAGGACAACTACCATCAACACTTACACTCACCATCAATTTAGTATAAACCCTTTAAAATTTTTATTCATCAGATTTAAAATGTCAAAATGTTGTTAACAAATATGCCAAGGAATGATCTTCAACAAGAACATCTCATCTACTAGGACAAAAATAAAATGCCAGAAAAAAGGAAACACGGGCATAAATTTATGATATAGTGAAAGCCGACAACTTATGACGGTCAAAAATCAGCAATACATACCTTTTGATATACAAGAATTGAAATTACTTCTCTCAGCAGCCAAATCCACATTCACGAAGCAGGAAAATAAAGTTTCGTTTGAATTTTTGAGAGACAAAGAAGCGAAAACGACATCGTCAATTGAATAGAGGCTTGGATTTGCCTCTATACAAAACAAATATATTTTTTACTACTGCATTATTTATTCTGTCTTTTACCAAAAATGAATAAAGTGGAAAACTTGATAAACAACCATCAAGTTCAACTAAATAATAAAGCACACCCTACTAACGATATATGCATAATACCTCAATCGTTATGCTATTTCTCATCAAAGTTAAACCATAGAATCATGAATTAGCACAATACCTCAATGGATGTGGTATTTGTTGCACGATTACTGTTATATTTTTTCTAAGTGATTTGTTAAAATGATAATCTATTTCAAAACGATTACTTAACATCATATCCAGAATCAATGGAAGATCGCGAGGCGAGAGTTCCAAGACTACTATTGGAAATCGAAGGATATGTAATAGTTCCAACTTTTTTTGTTAGATCCAGTGTACATATCTTTGACATAGATCATGATTTTTTGACATATTGCAATGTCTAATCAACAACCAAGTAAATCGAGTTAATACCTCATGTTTATATGACCAGTTTTTGAGAAAAATAAATTTGATTTGAAAATTGAAACGATTTGATATCTAACATTCGTTTGCTATCTGCATCATCTGAAGACTCTCGAACGATGTAGTGCAACAATTGTTGAACCTGAGCTCTATCTCTCAAACTAAACACCAATAAAATTTCACATTGTCTTCACAAAACTTCAAAACTAAAAGTGAAACCAGTGGGTCATGGTAAGGATGTGATTGCCAAGGAACCATGACTCACTAAAAAGACCACAATAACATAGATGACAAGACTAATAAATAGAAATATGCAACTGAAAAGTAAAAATGCCATACAAATTTATGATGCGACTATTTAATAATTTACATTCTTGGATTATCTTTTCTTCATCCAGATGCTCTTCCAATGTAAAGTTTTTCTTGTCTAACACCGACTCAACATAAAGCTAACAAAGAAAATATGAAAAAACTACTAACAGGAAAAATGACAAAAGAGGAAAACGTAAACCATGATTAATCATGAAAAATCACCATAAAAGAAATAATTAAACACAAAATTGAAACATAAATAAACAAAACATCTAGTCCTGACATGTATAGAAGCACAAATTAATTGATCTAAGTTAGTGTTGGCCCACTGAGTATTTAGTACAGCATAAGATTGACTTGTTGATCTCTAAACCAATCTCAAAAAAGTTATTTTGTAGAGTTAAAAATGAGTTTAGTTTGATTAACTTTGTTATTTGCATGTTACTTTATTTATCAATCATTTATTAGCTTAACTCCTTTATCTAATAAAATAAGCTTGAACAAGCCATGGATGAGTCAATCTCAAGTAAAGTTCAACATGCTCAGCCATTTTACAACCCTAGACATATGTTATAAACAAATTTAATCAAGCGAATGACAAATGCTATAGATGAAACCAAATTCAGACCCAGAGGTACATCGGTAACAAAAAAAAAACATAAAATAAATAAATAATAATAGAAAAAGAAAATAGAGTTCACCTCAAATGCAGTATTGAGATTAAGGTTTGCACATACAATAACAAACTTTTAGCAAATAAAAGATTATTCAAAAATACTTTCCATAACGATAAAATTATTTTTAAAGTCAACAGAGAACGTATAGTGATAAACAGTAAAAAAATAAAGATGGAAAAATGTCTACAAGTCGGCATTTGTTTGGTCGTATAGTTAGCATTTCCCCCTTCCATAATAAATTCGATAACCAGCTCCCAAATAAGAAATTTGATTTCCTAAGTCAGTCATGGTAAATACATCAAAAGCTGTACAAACTATGAAGTCCAACGCTGTCAGTTAGGAATTCGGCTTATAAATTGTTCACCAGACCCCTCGTGCCACTATTTAGAATCGGCTCATCATTTACATTACGAATAATAACAGCAAAAATGAATATAGAAGGTAAGAAACTTGAGTTGGGTAAGCATACATTACCTTTTTGTCCCCTGACAAGTACAAAACTTATGGGCCTACCAATTGGTATTAATGAGGAGAGTGATGCTTTTATTTTTAGAACACGTGCTTGCATTTTTTAGTCAAATATATTGAAGAGAAGATCAAACAATAATATTTCTCAACACACAAAAAGAGACATTTATCTAATAACAAGAATCATTAATTCCATGAGCAAGCAATATATATTGATTCCATTTAATACCATTTGCAAAACTCGTAGAAATATATGACCTACTTAAAAAAAATCTATTAACACAATAACCCATTTAATTACATGGAGTAAAATTATATTTTATTTGTAAGTTTTATGTCACGAGATGCGTTCCTAAAACTCATGAGAAAATATAATACATTCATCAATTGCCGATATCAGCATTCATCGGAGAAAGTCATCTTAGATATCAACAAGTAAATTGTATCAACTTATCAATGTCACAATTGCAACATAATTCTGAAATAAATTGCAAGGTTGTATTTGGAATGACCTCATTATGTTAAACCTTAGGCAAATTTTTCCTGGGAAAAAAAGCTCCCACTTGAGGAAAATGAGTAATTCTCTTGTAATACAGCATATATTCCAATTAACTTAGGGATTCACGATATGATAATGTCCCTAAATTAAAATCATACAAAATCTGTCACATAGCTCAAAGATACACAATGTAGAAAAAGTGGAAGAAAATTAAATATTTATGAGTACCTCCGAATATCAGCATTGACTTTCAACCCTGTGATGGCTCCTTCTGCAAAGTGATACAATTCCTCATGCTTCACTTGCTCAATAGATACTCATTTGTCAGCTATTTAACCTAGCATAAGATTTCAAATGGTACTAAAGGCAACTCTAAGATTGTGTGTGCTGAGATAAAAAAAAATAAATAAAATGAAGCGTAATTGATTTTTTATATAGCCGGAAAAAAAAGTTAATGAAATGATTGCTATCAAAAATTCAAAAGATTGATCATACAATAATTTATTTAGAAGAAAAATACACGTGAAAGTTGAAGATTAAAGATATGCACAAGTCTTACAAACCCTTCCAAACCATCGAGAAGTAGAGAAATCTTACAATGGACTTGATCTTTTTACCACGAATTCTAGAAAAGCACAATCCAAGTTGATTAATATTCTAATTTTCGATTTAGTTACATTCCAGTCTTTCATTTTCTTTATTCAAATATAATAACCAAACTAACTAAAGTTCTAAATTCTAATTTCTGTAACTGATTTTTGAGCTTGCCACATATACCAAAATAAAACCAATATTTCATTTGAACATCCAAATAAAAGGTTCAAAAAGACAAACAAATAGCCCCAAAACCCCCTAATTATATGACAGCATTTCCTCATCACTAGTGGACTTAAATAACACACCTAATCGAAGATTTAAAAATGCATATCTAATTTCAGCAATTGTAGTTTTGGATTTTAAGAAGAGAAGAAGCGAACACGACAACATCAATTGAAATTTGGGAGACACGGTTACAATCATATGAAGAAATGAAGAAGCTCCAAAGAAAAATTGTTCACCAAATGGAATACAGGATGACTGAATCGTAGAGAAGAAAATTGTGAAAATAATCTGTGATTTTGTTACCTATGGTTTGATTTCAAATGGGCAGTAAGAAAAACGATTGAGAGAAATTGAAAGGGGATCTAAGAAGTAGAGAGAGAAAACAAAACAGGAAAATAAGTTCTAAGGAAATCCAAATAGAAAAAGGCATGTGAAATTAAACTACAAATAATAAAGAGAGAAGAAGAAATGACAAGTCTTGAATGGTTGTGTAAAGACAGGAGTAAAGAGGTATGCGAGCTTGTGTGGAGAAACCCTGTCCTATGAGAAGAAAACTACATAGTGCTTGACAGGAAAAAAATGAAAAAGGTAAAATTAGTATATATGACATCAACATGACACGAAGATGATGCCTTATGAATAGTAACAACTTTGTTATTATATATATATATATATATATATATATATATATATATATATATATATATTACAAAGAGATTGGAAAAGTGTGGAATATATGTGTTATACTTTGTTACTCAATTAATTTTTGTGACGTTTGTAGTTACCATCCTCCACGTCATTCATTCAAGTCCTCGAGGTGTCTATAATTTAAGGCATCTTATTTGCTTCATTAAGAATAATCAAAACTATATTCTTTGAAGTAGGAAAGATTATTTGTGGTACTGTCAATAGCTTCGTACATCACCTTACAGATTAAGGAGTACAATCCTTGTTTTGAAAAAGATTTAGATTGATACATGATAGAGGTATGGATTACTGTAATTTGTGTAGTGTACCTATATTTGTTTGCAGGATATTATGGACCTGCATATCTAAGTAGTTACACTATTGCCTTTGTTAGGTTGTGGACCAAAATGACTAATTTGAAACGTGTTGTAAAAGTCAGGGATCTAATGTGCAATTTGTATAAATTGGGTTATGAGGTATATGGTTCGAGCATAAAAAGAGGAGATACATGGCGCCGTATTTTCGCTAGCCTATCGCTTGGATACTGCTCGAACGACAAAAACAGAATACTTGTAGCTCGCCTATCGCCGAAGTTTAGCTCGAGCGACAGGTTTATACGGAAAACCATAATTTGCGTTTTTAAACAAATTTTTCTGGCCCATTCAACCCAATTACCCTCTTCTATAAATATCCAAGTCACTGGATGAAAGTCTAAGGTGGTTATTTTCATTGCCTCGTCTTATTCTCTAAAGATCCAAAAACATATTCTTTCATTGTGATTCATCATTTCTTCTTGATATCATATAACCACATGTTTGGAAAAAATATCAAACTCATTAAACCGAAACACCATATACTTCCTATTGGTCATAGGAATATACTTTCTCAGTTGAATTTCAGATGTTGCTGGAGATTGAGAGAGGTTGGACTACAAGCGCACGACGAGCACAAAGCTTTGGAGTAGACCTTGGAGTTAACATGAAATAGATCGGGAAATCTAGTGGAGTTGGCTAGATAACATCTAACTGTAACTCACTTCGTGTTATCTATAATGGAGGTAACTGGCTTGGTCCCAGAGTTTTTACCAAATTGGAGTTTCTCCATCGTCATTTTGGTGTTGTTTGATTAATCATCTAGAAACAATTAAAAGTGACTTGTTACTTTTTATTGATTAATTCCATACGTCGAGTCAAAACTAAAAACGGATAATTAATAATATTCGGTAACTTAGTAGCCGTTAATTTGGTAATCCGTAACTTTCAAGTGGTATCTAGAGCGACACTCGATTTTTCAATTGGTATCAGAGCCCAAATTCGTTCATTGACCCATATTATCTAGATGAGTACTTCATTATCCGTCCAACCATATTTTGATGGTTGTAATTATGTTTACTGAAAGGTTAGGATGTGAGCCTTTTTAAAATACATGGACGAGCGTATTTGACTTAACGTTGTGAATGGTTGGGCTGCACCTAGTCCTACGGTTGATAAAGAAATAATCCCCACCAATGTTGCTGATTGGACTAGAGCGACCTTAGATGAATGTAACTGGAACAGTAAAGTCTTACATGCCCTATTTATGGCAGTATCCCCGGAAGAATTTAGGTGAGTGTCTATGTGTGAGGTAACCAAAGAGGTTAGAGATATTCTACAGACCACACATAAGGGAACTTAGGCAGTTAAGAACTCTAAATTATAGAAGGTAACCACTAGGTTTGAAGAAAGATGAAACTTTTGGTGATTTTTCTGCAAGCTTAAATGACTTAGTAAATTCTAGATTCAACCTAAGTTAGAGAATCCTGGAGCCTAAGATAGTTAGAAAAATTCTTAGATTTATTCCAGAAAGGTTTAGACCTAAATTCACGACAATAGAGGAGAGTAAGGACTTAGATTCCATTAAGATTGAAGAGTTGGTTGGATATCTCCAGACTTATGAGCTTACATTAGCTAAACCTACAAAGGATAAGTTATTAGCCTTAAATACTGTGAGGAATAGTCATAGAATTATCGGATTCAGATTCTCCTAATGAAGAGGAGTTAGTTTACCTTGCTGAAAAATTTTGAAAAATGTTTAAGAATAAACAAAAATCTCAAGAGAAGCATAGAAGTGGTTCTAGTGGATCTAGGAAGAGTTCTAAAACTGTGAAGTGTCATAATTGTAGAAAGTTTTGGCTATTTTAAGAGAGAGTGTCCTAGCAGTAGGAGAAATTCAAATAAAGCTATGAATGATACTCTCACTGATGACGAGTTTAACTCGGACAATCAGAGTGAGAAATCCACTTGTGATGAAAGTGGAAAGTATTTTGTCTTTACTGTTAAAATTATGAATAAATCTAATAAGGGGAGTGAGAAGGCTAATAACGTAAGTAATGGTGAGAAAGATTCTGATAGTGATGAAAATATCCATGAAGCTTATGATAAGATGTATGAGGAGAGTACGAGAGTCACGAAACTTGAGTCGGAAAATGAGAAACTCTTAGCGTACATCTAGGAATCTACCTCAACCTTAAGTGAGTTGAAATTCATGAATGAATCTTTAGATACTCAGGTTAGGAATCTTACTAGTGAGCTTGAAAAAACCTCTAAGGGAGCTAATGAGCCGACGGTTGAAAAAGAAACATTAGAAATCCAGGTTAAAAATCTTTAGAGCGATCTAGAGTATTCCAAGTCTCAACTTCTTGTCTTCTTTAGTATTTCTAAGAAGCTAGATAACATTTGGGAATGGGCGAGCCTAGTGGTAATAAAGGAGGTCTGTGATGTAATAAAAATGATCATAATGTTTCTAGTACATCCAAGACTACATTTGTCCTTGGTACTGACCAGTTTAAACATGTACCTAACCCTGAACCTAAAAATAAGGGATATGTAGGAGAGATGCCTACTAGACAGCGTAGGACCCGCCAACCTAGGAATAGACGTCAGCGATCATAATACGTGCTAGGTTTATCCCTACATATTTTCATTGCGGTGAGTTAGGACACATAACTCCTAGGTGTCGTCATTTCCTGAACGGAAATAGAAATTGGAACTTAAATAAAAATAAGAATCGGGAGTTTATTGGTCAGATTGACTTTTTTACTAATCAGGTGAGTCAATTGACCAAGTTAATAACACTGATGACTGGGAATATTCCTGTCACTAGGCAAGTTTGAGTAAAGAAAAATGATCTAAAAATTTTGAAATAGATCATGGTGCTCTTAAAGGTAAGAGTATTTGCATGTCAAACTGATTAGGTATTTTTGGTACATGCCATACTTTATCATTGTGTGACATTGATTTATACATACATCGTATTTGTTTATTTATTTTCTAGGTAGAAAATTCATGCATATTATTTATTTTTTTTGTGTGTGCTTGGTGCATTCATTCTTTAAAATAAAACAAACAAAAAATGATAAATTGAAAGATAAATGTGAGACTTTATTTTTACAGCATTATATACAATATACTTGAATTTATTTGTTGTGATCAAGTATGAGTTTAATCGATTTGCTGTAACATAGTTTTTATTGCTCGCTTAGGTTATTTATGCAGTATTTAGTATATGTGTCTTCATGTACCATCTACACTGCACATATTATGATATTGTTAGTGAGACTCTACCGAATGTGTGAGATTTGTGATGACAATCACATGTTAGTAAGATGATTTTGAACATGAATTGACCTTATTTATTAGACCTAAACTCAAATTTATCCCTGATAATAAAACACTCAATATCTTATGTTCTTCTTCGGAGCCCATTTGAGCCTACGGGATTTCTCATAACCTGGTGCCTATGGTCAACTAACTTGGGTTAATTGGCATCAAGCTCACTAATGGGTCATTTTAGTCGTTTAATGAAGAAGAGTCTGCACTTAAGATGTGAAAAATAATAATAAGTTTAAAGTATTGAAAGATGTGAAAATAAATTATGCTCAAAGTCAGGGGAACAAAAGAAACTTTCCATACAAAATGAGATTTTCTGTATATGTTCTAATGTGCTTTAAATAGTTTGACTTGCATTAGTAGAGGAATACACTTATTGGCAGTGGTGTTTAGCGTGTCATTTCTTACAAAATTAAGGTTTGAAGTCCTACTTCCAAAGGATTAATGACACTTTACACATATGAGTCACTTATACAATTCACTCCATATTAACTTGAACTGAGTATGTGAGAAGGGTTACTGTACGTTGATTATACTTATGCCTGCTAACGATTTCATTTTTGAGTGATTATATGTTAAAGTTTTTTTTATCCCTTCGTCATTTGTATCAAAAAGGGGGAGAGAAGAATAGTAAAAAGGGGAAGATAGGAGAGTGAAGTAATTTTTTTTTCAATTTTGATTTACATGGAGATTAATTGATTTAAATTTTAATTTAGGGGGAGATTAATTGATTTCACTGCATTCCATATCATAAAGCTTAGCTGGTTGATTTTTTTTTATGTTTTTGTGATGCTAATGTTTTTGTTGGTGTTTGGATTAACATTAGTGTTACGTCTCAATCTAACTAGTTTTGGTATCATGTGTTTAATTGCTATATTTTCTGTATCACATACTTTTACACTAGGTATTTGAGTTGTGGTTTTCAGGAAACAAATTTAACAAAAAATGCAAGAGACGTCCAGTTTAATGAAGCTTGGATAGTTTAGATTTTCTTTTTTTAGTTCCTTGGCTTATTGTGTAGTTTTATCACAGAATGTCAAAGAAGGAGTTTGTTAAGTTTTTACTGTTGGCAATTTTGTGGACAAAACCACTAATTTGTAACGCGTTGTAAAAATCAAGGACCTAAGGTACAATTTGATAAATTGGGTTATGAGGTCTAAGGTTCAAGTATAAAAAGAGGAGATAAACAGCGCCACATTTTCGTTAGCCTATCACCCGGACACTGCTCGAGCGACAAAAATAGAATTCTTGTCGCTCGTCGTCGCCCGACTCTCCACCGTCGCTCGTCTATCGCCGAGGTTTAGCTCGAGCGATAGGTTTATACGAAAAACCATAATTTACGTTTTTAAACAAATTTTTCTAGCCCATTCAACCAAATTACCCTCTCCTATAAATATCCAAGCCATTGGATGAAAGTCTAAGGTGATTTTCATTATTTTCATTGCCTCATCTTATTCTCTAAAGATCCAAGAACATATTCTTTCATTGTGATTCATTATTTTTTCTTCAGATCAAATAACCACATGTTTGGGAAAAACATCAAACCCATTAAATTGAAACACCACATACTTCCTATTGGTTATAGAAAAGTACTTTCTCAATTGAACTTCAGAAGTTGCTGGAGGTTGAGAGAGGTCAGACTACAAGCGCAAGAAAAGCACGAGGCCTTAGAGCAGATTCTTGAAATTCCACTGGAAAGAGACAATTGCAGAAGATCTTGGAGCAGACCTTGGAGTAAGTAGGAAATAGATCGGTAAGTCTAGTGAAGTTGGCTAGATAGCATCTGACTGTAACTCACTTTGTATTTTCTATAGTGGACGTAATTGGCTTGGTCCCGAAGTTTTTACCCAGTTGAGGTTTCTCCGTCATCATTTTGGTATTCGTTATTTATTACTTTCTTTATTACTGCGGTATTCAAATTTAGAAAAATTGACTTGTTTGATTAACCATCTAGAAATAATTAAAAGTGACTTGTTGCTTTTAATTGATTAATTTCACACGTAAGGTCAAAACTAAAAGCGGATAATTAATAACCATTCAGTAACTTAATAGACATTAATTTGGTAATCCTTAACTTTAAGTGGTATCCAGAGTGATGCCCGATTTTCAGCCTTCACCTGCATGTTGAATCACTAGGAAACTTGAGAGCCAACTAAATGCTATAAACAAGTTTTATAGATGTTCGCTTGAAAATAAACCGCAAGTGCACGGGTCGCGTACAAGTAATAAAGTAAACTTTTAGAGTCCGAGATATCGATCCCTCGAGGAATGACTATTTAATTGTACAAGAGTTGAATTAGTTCCAGCAATAGAAATACACACAATTCATTTTGAGTTTTCAAGATAAGAGTAGACGATCAATATATAAAAATAACTAAAGCTAACAAAGCTAACTTAAAATAAACAAAGTTCGAATTTTAGAATAGTTGAGAGGTTGAAATGGTTGGGATTCATGATTTCACTTAACCATCATTTAATCAATTTCCAATAAGCAAATTAGTAAACCACTTATTTTCTATGTTAGACCCGATTCTCCTATTTTAGTCAATTACCTCTCTCGAGCGTCAAATTAGCCCTAATTAAATGAATTAATCTACTATATCTCTATGTAGATTAAAGTCCAAAGAATTGCATTAAATTGTTGTGAAAATACTCAGAGAGTCACATAGGGTTAGGAGTATATCTCTATCTCCTACAAGAACATAAGGCATTTACTATTTGGTCTAAAATGCATAATATCTCTCGTTTATTATACACTTCACTCAACACAATCATTTAATGGCCAAATAAATGAAAGGAAATCAATACAATAGCAAACACACATGAGAATAAGCAACTTTTACTCAGAAGGCAAGCATTAAAATTAATCAAATTAGGTTAAGCTACATCAATCATCCCAACCTCAATAAGTTTAGCTCATTGTATAAGAAGAGTGCAAATAGTGAAATTTAAAGTAATACATTACAAAGTGAACAAATCAAAGGTTACAATTCAAGATAAAGAAATGAACCCGTCCCTTGAATGAAGTTCTTGAAATGCTGCTTTTGATTTTCACCCCAAAATTTCACTTTCTTGTTTTCTCATCTTCCTCTTCTTCTTCTCTTCTTTTCTTTGTTGAACCAAGGCTTTTGGGAAATTGAGAACTCTCCAACTAGGGTTTGAGTAATGAAATTTGGTCTATACATACTCCCCAAATTGAGCACAAGCAAAAGCCCAAAAATGTCCTCGAAATTTCTGATTTCCGACAGTTTTTAACGCACAGGTGCGCACCATTCCAGAGGAAAAGTGCGCGGGTATGCACTTTTGGTGAAATCACAAATTGCACAGGAGGTCCTCAGGATAATTTTCATAATTAGTCCCTCAACTTTTTGATTCCTTCATTTTGATGATGAACTTCAAAGTCGACTTTTCAATTAAGCTCGAATCTCTTTCATTTTGCTTGTTTTCCTTTCAATGCGGGGTTTACCTATATAAAACAAAATAATCACAATTATGAGTAGAAATTCACTCAATTTATCAATACTTCTTCCATTTAACGGCAATAATAAGTGTGTAAAATCACACGTATCACACCCCCAAACTTAAGCTCTTGTTCGTCCCGAGAAATATTATCTACTAACACAATTAAGTAATACATGATAAATACAACATTAGATAGCTTGCCATAATAATCAACGAGTGTAAAATTGTATAATCAATTCACAAATATTCTCCAAATAATGCTAGCAAAAATCCTTTAGGCTTATCCAATGTTCAATCGGTGCGTGTGTGCATAGTCACTTTCAATCATTATCTAAATTAGGAAAAAAATTATCAAGACGGAAAAAATTTAGATTGGATCCAACCCGACCCTTTGTGGTCAAATATGTCATTTCCCGCTCGTGAGATTTACACTCCTCAAATAGATATTTCTTTTCTTTTCCCGGGTATAAATCTAAAGGTTGCTCTCAATTCACTCATTTCTTTTTCCGCTCTTATTCGGTTGGGTCTAACCGGCAATATCAACCTCTAGTCATGTGATGATTCTCCACTAGATGAGTGTTTTGACATTTAAGCTCATACTAAGTAATTCAAACCCACTAATTATCTAAGCACAAACATCAAAGATAATTGCACAAAATCAAATTTTTTTTTTCTTTTCAATTAAAGCTCTTGATTGACCTCACTCCCTTAAACTTTCTTATTGACCCTTGTAGCGAGCTTTATGTCGATAACTCCCCGGTTATTTAGATCAAAGGGTATCGGGTTTTGAGATACCCCAACAGACTTAATAACTCGAGTCAAAAAGGCTACGAAATGAGTCCCAAGATTCAACAAGAACATAACACCATGGCTTAGATCCCTAGTATATGGTCATTACCTAGCTTATACTTGGCAAAAGACACTCCACACAAAAAATTTTCAACATGCATGGAATCAACACACTTTTAGATAATATCCTTCACCGGCTCGACCATCCCCAAACTTATCTCACAATATGATTAAGTGAAAGAGAAGAGAAGGTAAGATTGATAAATTTAAACACAACTCACAACCTAGTTCTTACCAGTTCAAAAATATCTCCATCAATCCAAAAATATCTCTCAATTCGTTGTGAAAATATCTCAAAGGGTCAGATAGAGTTAGGAGTATATATTTATCTCCTACAAGAACCTAGGACATTTGCTATTTGGTCTAAATTGCATAATATCTCTCGATTATTATGCACTCCACTCAACACAATCATTTAATGGCCAAATAAATGAAAGGAAATCAATACAATATCAAACACACATGAAAATATGCAACTTTACTCAAAAGGCAAACATTGAAATTAATCAAATTATGTTAAGCTACATCAATCATCACAACCTCAATAAGTTTAGCTCATTGTATAAAAAGAGTGAAAATTGTGAGATTTAGAGTATTACATTACAAAATGAACAAATCAAAGGTTAAAATTCAAGATAAAGAAGTGAACCCATCCCTTGAATGAAATTCTTGAAATGTTGATCTTGATTTTCACCCAAAATTCTACTTTTCTTGCTTTTCTCCTCCTCCTCCTCTTCTTCTCTTGTTGAACCAAGGCTTTTTGGAAAATGAGAAATCTAAAAACTCTAACAACTCGGGTTTGAGTTATGAGATTTGGTTCTTAAATACTCCCAAAATCGAAATGCCCAAAATGACCTCAAATTTCTGATTTTTAACAATTTTCAACGCACGGGTGCTCGGGTGTGCACAATTCCAAAAATAAAGTGCGCGGGTGCACACTTTTGGTGAATCAAAAATTGTATAGGAGGTCCTAAGGATATTTAATTATTAGTCCTTCAACTTTGATAAGCGATATTTCAGTCCTCAACTTTTTGATTCCTTCATTTTGATGATGAACTTCAAAGTTGGCTTTCAATTAAGCTCCAATCTCTTTCATTTTGCTTGTTTTTCCTTTCAATGCGAGGTTTACCTATATAAAACAAAATAATCACAATTATGAGTAGAAATTCGCTGAATTTATCAATACTTCTTCCATTTAACGACTATAATAAGTGTGTAAAATCACACTTATCACACCCCCAAATTTAAGCTCTTACTCGTCCTGAGCAAGATTATCTACTAACACTATCAAATAATACATGATAAAGGTTAAAAACATTAGATAACTTGCTATAATAATCAATGAGTGTAAAATTGTATAATCAATTTACAAATATACTCCAAATAATGCCGGTAAAATAATTTAGGCTTATTCAATGTTCAATTAGTGCGTGTATGCATAACCACTTTCAATCATTATCTACATTATGAAAAAGTTGTCAAGATGGAAAAAATTGACCTCAACCCGACCCTTTATGGTCAAATATTTCTTTTCCCTCTCATGAGATTTACACTCCTTAAATAAATGTTTACTTTCTTTTCCCAAGTGAAAATCTAAGGGTTACTCTCAAATCACTCATTTATTTTCCCATTCTAGTTTGGTTGGGCCTAACCAACAATGTCAAAAATCTATCCACGTGATGATTCTCCACTGGATGAGTGTTTTAACATTTAAACTTATACTAAGTAATTCAAACCCATTAGTTATCTAAGCCTAAATATCGAAAACAATTGCACCAAATCAATTTTTTTTCAATAAAAACTCTTAATTGACCTCACACCCTTAAACTTTCTTTTTGATATTTATAGCGAGCTTTATGTCGATAGCTTCCGGTTGTTTAGACCAAAAGGTACCGAGTTTTGAGATACCCCAACAGACTTAATAACTCGAGTCAAAAATGCTACGAAGTGAGGCCTAAAATTCAACAAGTACAACATCGTTATTTTAAGCACAACAAAACTAATGGGGCTTAGATTCTTAACATATGGTCATTACGTAGCTTATACTCGACAAAAGACACTCCATACAATTTTTTTTCAACATGTATGGAATCAACACACTTCTAGATAATATCATTCACCGACTTGACCACCCCCAAACTTATCTTACAATATGGTTAAGAGAAAGAGAAGAGCATGTAAAATTGATAAAAAAATTTAAACACAACTCACAACCTCGTTCTTACTAATTCAAAAAAATCTATCAATCAATAAAAAAATTTCATATCTAGATAACAATTAACTGTGACCATTGTGCTCAAAGTAACTTAAAATCTCACATGGACAAGCAAGTTTTGAAAAATTTAGATACAAATAGCATATTTGGTCATAACTCATGAATCAACAACAGTTTTAAACATCAAACCATGTTAAGCTGACAAGGCTATCTAATATGTCAACACAAAATAGGTACCATTAGCATATAAGCTAGGCTAAAAATAACGAAGACCCTGCTAGATTCAAAAATAAAGATTACCACCACACAAGATATTTCACCCCCAAACGTAGAAAACACATTGTCCTCAATGTAGCACAAAATAGTAGAAGAAAAGAGGGAAGACAGTTGCGGTACTCCCCATGGCAGTAGTCACGGAGGTGGTTGTGGTGGAAAGAGCTGCCCGAAATGGGCCATCATGGCAGCGTATCTAGCATCCTCAATATTTGCCATTTCTCTCTTGTACGCCATCAACTCTCGTTGTCCGGAATTGCTTGAAATTTGTTTTTGCCCGCTTTCGACTTGGTTCATCCACCACTATGCGCTTTTCCCTAGCACTCTTGGATGATTGACTTGTCTTCGTCATTGTTTGGGGCAAAAGATCTACAAAGAAAATATCTAAAACAATCAAATGTAGCATAAATGAAATATATACATGTAATATGGATGAGACTTGGGCATGTAAGTAAATAATGATGCACATGAGACCCC
Source organism: Fraxinus americana (assembly GCA_035079005.1). NCBI lineage: Eukaryota > Viridiplantae > Streptophyta > Magnoliopsida > Lamiales > Oleaceae > Fraxinus > Fraxinus americana. The sequence goes on along the minus strand of CM068719.1, from coordinate 27,354,262 downwards.
CAAACTTAGTGAAAAATAGTGCTCAAATGTGGCCTAAGGTTGGTGTACAAAAGTTTCATTGAGAACTTTTCACAAACACCTTGAAGACATGAGTGATTTAAGTGCTCAAATGTGGCCAATTTAAGTGATTGTTTAAGTGGAATTTTTTGTTTGGCGAATGAGAAGTTAAACCAAACTTAAAATGCTTGAAATTGTTGGAAATTGTATAGAATATTGTGGAATATTCTAGAGAATGAGTTGATGAAAAGATGAGTCTTTTTATATGGAAGATTATGACTTTTGGAGATCATGACTTTTGGTGTGAGTAACTTTCAATAATTATGATTCTTAATTTCAAGAGATGTGTCTCTTGGTGTGGTTTCCAACTACTATATATATAGATCCCCATGTGTTTGGATTTTATGAAAAACAACAAACAATTCAATTGATAGTTTCATATCATTCCATTCCATGTTCATAATTTAGTTTTGCACAAAACACTTTGTAGAAGTGATTATTTCTTGCATCAAAATCATGGTTATGGTAGAGAGGGAACTCCATTCTAGTTCGTTGGTCTAAGTCATTGGTCGTTGTATCTTGAGAGATGATTGCCGGAAAACAGTTAGCACCGAGGTGGGGCAAATTCATCTTAAGAACAAAGTGTCAAACACTTGCCTCGGCCGATCGCATCACTTACATCTCATCTTTCTTTTCCGATTTCATTCTAATTTAATATTCAAATTTCGGAAAGTAACTAATATTCTTTTGATTTCATGCAAGGTTTAAATTAAAGAATGACACGCGTTCAAGATTGGAAAGTGATGAATCCAAATTCATATATTGGAAGTCGGTAATCACTATTTTGTTTTCTCAAATCAGATTTCGGTAAATCAAATGATATTTCGATTTCACGGTATGTTCTTGATTAATATAATATACACATTATCGGTGTAATATCTCCAAAATCATGTAATCCCAAAAATTTAGCAAACAAATCAAAAATCTAAACCACACATTACTCCATTCTTTAGTTACCCAAACTCCTTCATAAACTAAAGAAATCAACCAATGAAGAAGAACCATAGATTCATAATGTTCAAAAACATACTTCAAGAAAATTTGGCCTTGAAATTATGATTTGCTTGATTGTTAAGTGTTATGAGCCCTAAATTTGAGGGAGTTTGAGAATAATGAGAGGGGAAGGACAAAATCGCCTAGTTGGGGAGAGGAAATGGAAGAAACTTGAAATGAAATGAAAAAGGGGGTGTGGCGGGTCATTTAAAACCCGTGGAAGTGCGCGGGTGGGCACTTTGTCATTGCCTTTTCAACCAAATTTTACATGCTCAACATATGCACACAGAACAACGTGTCTTCCAAGAAAAATCATGAAATTTGGCTAAGGAATAACAAAACAAAAATTACACAAAATGAGCAATTTCAATCCAATTTATACTCTATCCTTGATTTCCTGTACTCATCAATGTTGAAGTATATAAAAGATGGAATGCTAGGCTCTACACATGACATGAAAATGAGCTATGATAGAGAACAATATACATGGGGATGATGACTTTACACAAAAATTATGGATAACAACATAAATAGCTAAAGTATGAGAAGTAGAGAAAATGAGAAAAAGGTGAAGAAATTGGGTTGCCTCCCAATAAGCGTTTCTTCAAAGTCATTAGCTAGACTTTGAGACATGATCATTCCGAGTTTGACTGAAGAATGGATGACTTCTCTTTTGAAAATCACCTCCCAAGTAGGGTTTCAACCTTTGCCCATTGACTTTGAAATTTCTTCTTTCCTCATGATACAACTCGACCTCTTCATGTGGGAAGATTTGAGTATTAGTGAAGGGTCCCGACCACCTAGATCGTAATTTACCAGAAAATAATCGTAGTCGAGAATTGTAGAGGAGAACTTGTTGGCCAACTTGAAATTCAATATGTTTATCATGCAATTTCTTTATCTTTTCTTTGTAAATGCGGGCATTCTCATAAGAGTCAAGGCAGAGTACATCAAGCTCATTAAGTTGGAGCAATCTTTTCTTACCAGCCAATTTCTCATCAAAGTTCAATGCCTTTATTACCCATTAGGCCCAATGCTCGAGCTCAACCGGAAGGTGGCACGCTTTCCCAAACACAAGTCTATATGGAGACATGCCAATAGATGTCTTGAATGCGATGCGATATGCCCACAATGCATCTAATTTCTTTGCCCAATCCTTTCTTGAAGCATTCACCGTCATTTCAAGAATCCTTTTAAGCTCCTGATTTGAAATCTCCACTTGTTTGAGGATGATAGAGAGTGGCTACATGATGCTTCACTCCATACTTTGCCAAAAGTGATTCGAGGAGGCGATTGTAAAAATGTTTGCCTCCATCACTAATGATAGCTCGAGAGGTACCAAAGCGAGAGAAAACATTTTTCTTTAGAAAGTTTACTACCACTCGAGCATCATTAGTGGGTAATGCTACCACCTCCACCCACTTGGAGACATAATCCACTGCGACTAAAATGTATTGATTTGAGAATGAAGATGGAAATGGACCTATAAAATAATTTCCCAAACATCAAAGATCTCCCCTTGCAAGATAGAACTTAAAGGCATTTCATTTCTATTGGAGATATTTCCACATTGTTGGCATCGATCACACTTGGAGATAAGTGTGTGTGCATCTTTGAATAGAGTGGGCCAATAGAATCTCGATTGAAGAACCTTTGATGCGGTTTTCAGCGTACCAAAATGACCCCCATATGGTGAAGAGTAGCATTGCTCAAGAATATTCTCAGTTTCCTCATCCGTTACACATCTCTTTACGATTTGATCCAGTCATCTTCTAAACAACAACGGATATTTCCAAAAATAGTGCTTGATATCAGCAAAGAATTTTTACTTTTGTCGATAAGAGAGATCCGGTGGAATTATACCACTTGCAAGAAAGTTTACATGATCCGCATACCATGGCACATTAGAGACTTGTAGAAGATGTGAGATTTGTAAAATGTGTTCATCTGGATACACTTCATTTATTTCTCCACTCTCCACATCTTCGATGTGCTCAAGTCTAGACAAATGATCGGCTACAAGATTCTCAACCCCTTTCTTGTCACGAATCTCCAAGTCAAATTCTTGTAGAAGTAGAACGCTTGACATCTTTCTTGGTAAACAAATATTTGAGGGCTGAATGGTCGGTGTAGACAATCACCTTAGAACCAATAAGATATGACCAAAATTTATCAAAGGCAAAAACCACCGCTAACATCTCATTTTCTGTAGTAGCATAGTTCAATTGAGCATCGGTCAAAGTCCGACTTGCATAATAGATAACACGCAATACATTTTTCCTCCTTTGCCCTAAAACCGCTCCAACGACATAGTCACTAGCATCACACATGAGCTCAAAGGGAAAATTCCAATCCGGAGCTACGATAACAGGAGTCGTAATTAGTTTCTCCTTAAGAGTGTTGAAAGACCGGAGACAATCTTGAAAGAAATCAAATGTAGTATTCTTTTCAAGTAAGGAGCAAAATGGCTTTGTGATTTTTGAAAAGCCCTTGATAAAAAGTCTATAGAACCCGGCATGCCCTAAGAAGCTTCTAACACCTTTTACCGAGATCGAAGGAGGTAATTTTTCAATAACTTGAATCTTTGCTTTGTCGACCACAATCCCTTGTTGAGTGATTCGATGCCCAAGAGCAATACCTTCTTGGGCCATAAAATGACATTTCTCCCAATTGAGCACTAAGTTGGTTTCTTCGCATTTTTTTAACAACATACCCAAAATTTTCAAACATTCATCAAAAGAATCTCTGAATACCGAGAAGTCATCCATGAATACATCTATAAATTTCTCCACCATGTCGGAGAAAATAGCCATCATACACCGTTGAAAAGTGGTGGGTGCTTTGCAAAGACCAAAGGCATCCTTCTATATGCAAAAGTATCATATGGGCATGTAAAAGTTGTTTTCTCTTGATCTTCCAAAGCTATTGGAATTTGATTATAGCCTAAATACCCATCTAAGAAGCAATAATGAGAATGACCCGCCAATCTTTCAAGCATTTGATCAATAAATGGAAGGGAAAAGTGGTCCTTTCAAGTAGCATTATTGAGCTTCCGGTAGTCAATACACACTTTCCACCCGGTCACCAGTCTTGCAGGAATGAGTTCATTATTTTCATTTTCAATCACCGTGACACCTCCTTTCTTTAGCACCACTTGAACAGGGCTTACCCATGCACTATTAGAGATAGTATATATAATGCCAACATCCAACCACTTCAACACTTCAGTTCTTAACACCTCTTTCATATTTGGATTCAACAGGCATTGATGTTCAACCGAAGGCTTAAATCATCTTTCATGAGAATTTTGTGCATACAAATTGAAGGACTAATCCCCCGAATATCCGAGATAGTCCATCCAATTGCCGTTTTGTGTTCCCTCAGTACTCGAACCAATTTCTCTTCCTCCAAATTATTCAAGGATTTAGCGATGATAACCGAGAGTGTAGAATCCTCGCCTAAATAGGAATACCTCAAACGAGATGGAAGATATTTTAGCTCCAGAGTTGGAGCTTGTTGAATAGAAGGTAGTGGTAATGGAGAGCTCTTTCCCAAGTCTTCAAAGAATGATATCTTCTTGTAGGGATAATAATTATTAGCCTCCAAATAGTAGGTCATTTGCTCAACGTCGAGATCCTCTTCTTTGACACTCAAAGAATGTGTAATACAAGATTCAAGAAGATCTTTAGAAAACTCATGTGAGAAAGAATTTTGCCACCTATTGATTAATAATATCTACCCGAAAGGATATTTGATTGTCTCGAACACATTAAAGGTGACTTGCTCATCATGGACCCTCAATATCAAATTTTCTTCATATACATCTATAAGAGCTCGTCCGGTAGTGAGAAAAGGCCTTCCTAAGATAATTGGAATGTCATAATCATCTTCCATATCAAGAATCACAAAGTCGGTCGGGAAGATGAATTTATCCACCTTGACAAGAATATCTTCAATGATATCACGTGGATACTTGATGGATCTATCGGCCACCTGTAAAGAAATGATAGTTGTTTTAGCCTCTCCCAAGCCCAATTTCCTGAAAATAGATAAAGGCATCAAGTTAATACTAGCACCAAGGTCACATAAGGTTTTACTAAAATTTAATTCACCAATAGTGCATGGAATAGTAAAACTCCCTAGATCTTTGACTTTTGCAGGTAGCTTGTTTTGCAAGACGACACTATATTCATCCATTAGGATTACCGTCTCGTGCTCTTCAAGTTTCTTCTTATTGGAAACTATGTCCTTCATGAACTTGGCATAATTTGGCATTTCAATCAAAGCATCAATAAATGGGATGTTGATGCGAATTTTCTTGAGTAACTCCAAAAATTTGTCGAATTTAGCTTTGAATTAGTTTTTCTCAAGCCTTTGAGGGAAAGGGATTGGAGGTACATAAGTTTTGACTGGAGTAGGAGCTTTTGAGGATAATAACCCCAGTTCACTTTCTTTAGCCACTTCACCAATTTCATCGGACTTTTGAGTTAGTTCATCTTCTTTTGCAGGTGATTTTTCGGTTTGAGCCATTGGGTGTTTCATCATGATCTCGGGCAATTGCACTCCACTCCTTGTAGTGAAAGCTTGAACATTTTCTTTTGGATTTACTTTGGTATTGCTAGGTAAACCTCATTGTTGCCTATCACTCATTGCTCTTGCCATTTGACCTATTTGGGTCTCAAGATTCTTGATTGTAGCCACTTGATTTTGAAGGATAGTGTCGGTCTTGCTCATATGTTGTATCATCAATTGCTCTAATATTGGTTTCTTCTCTTGAGGTGGTGGAGGTTGATGAAAACCATGTGACTTCAAATGGTTTTGATTGTTAGACCAAGAGAGATTTAGACGATTTCTCAACCACATATGATATATATTGGAGTAGAGATTTCCTTTTTGGCGGTTGAAATTTTGAGCATAAGCTACTTGTTCGGGAGAAGTCATACCATGAGTTACCAAGGAACAACCCGAGCTTTGGTGATTTGCTCCACATATGTCACATACCGATGGAGAAGCTTGCATCATATTCATGGAATGAGAATTAGAAGTAGAAAGCCCTTCAACCTTCTTTGATAGAGAATCAATCTTAGATAGAACAAGTGCATAGGCATCAACATTGTGTATTCCACTTGCTTTTCTTTGCGAACCTCTGTCCGGCCGCATTGCACTTTGCTCACTCATGATCTCAAATAGATCATAAGCTTCTTGAATGCTCTTTTGTTGGATCGATCCATTAGAAAATAAGTCAACATTAGAACAGTATGAAGGAGTCAAGCCGTTATAGAAATGGTTGACTTGTTGCCCTATTGAGATTCCAGGGTTTGGACATTTTCGAAGCATGTCTTTGAATCTTTCCCACCCTCATGGAAGCTCTCCGACTCATACTGTTGAAAAGTAGTGATGTCGTGCTTGAGCTTAGCAACTCTAGATGGTGGAAAGAACCTTTTAGTAAATTTTTAAACAAACTCCGCCCAACTAGTGATGCTTCCCAGAGGAAAAGTGTCAAATCATTCTCTTGCTTTATCTTTCAACGTATGCACAAATAATCTCATCCGAATTGTTTCCTCATTTATACCTTCATATTTGAAGTTGCTGCAAACTTCCAAAAATCGTACCACGTGAGAATGGGGATTCTCCTCAATTCTTCCGTAGAATGAATTCCCATTGGAAAACAAGTTTATCACATCTGGCCGAAGTTGAAAGTTTGGATGATTGTATGATGGGTACATAATACTTGATTGATTTGCCACAATAGAAAGATTCATGAAGTCTCCAAAACGTATGTCCTCTTTTCTCACCACGGGTTCTTGAACTCCTTGTACTTAAGGAATAACACCCGGTGGAGCAATAGGATTGACATTTCCCCCATGATTAGACATCTCAACTTGAAGTTGTCTTCTTGTTTCTCATTGTTCTCTTAGTCTTTGTCGAAAAGTTCCTTCAATGTCCGAATCAAAATAACTAGATCAAGACTTCTCAAACGACGCATACACGATCAACGACCTAGCACAACACAAATGAGAAATTCAACTGCCAAAACAAAATAATCAAAAATAAAGAAAATAAAATAAAATAAAATTTTAAAACTAATATCAACTAAAGTAGTAATCAAAATAGATCAGTCCCCGACAACGACACCAAAAACTTCTTCGCTTGAAAATATACCGCAAGTGCACGGGTCGCGTACAAGTAATAAAGTGGACTTTTAGAGTCCGAGATATCTATCCCTCAAGGAATGACTATTTAATTGTACAAGAGTTGAACCAGTTCCAGCAATAGAAATATGTCATTCCTCGAGGGATCGATATCTCGAACTCTAAAAGTCCACTCAAAAATTTGTTCGCTTGAGAATATACCGCAAGTGCAATAGTTGCGTACTAGTAATAAAGTGGACTTTTAGAGTCTGAGACATCGATCCCTCGATGAATGACTATTGAATTGTACAATAGTTGAACTAGTTCTAGCAATAGAAACATACACGATTCATTTTGAGTTTTCAAAACAAGAGTAAACGATCTATATATAAAAATAACTAAAGAAAACAAAGTTAACTTACAATAAACAAGGTTCGAATTTGAGAAGAGTTGGGAGGTTGAAATGGTTGGGATTCATGATTTTACTTAACCATCATTTAATCAATTTCCAATAAGCAAATTAGCAGACCACTTATTTTCTATGTTAGACCCAATTCTCCTATTTTAGCCAATTACCTCTCTCGAGCGTCAAATTAGCCATAATTAATTGAGTTAATCTACTATATCTCTATGTAGATTAAAGCCCAAAGAATTGCATTAATTCGTTGCGAAAATATCTCAAAGGATCACATAGAGTTAGGAGTATATATTTATCTCCTACAAGAACCTAGGGCATTTTCTATTTGGTCTAAATTGCATAATATCTCTCGATTATTATGCATTCCACTCAACACAATCATTTAATGGCCAAATAAAAGAAAGGAAATCAATACAAGATCAAACACACATGAAAATAAGCAACTTTACTCAAAAGGCAAACATTGAAATTAATCAAGTTATGTTAAGCTACATCAATCATCCCAACCTGAATAAGTTTAGCTCATTGTATAAAAAGAGTGAAAATGGTGAAATTTAGAGTAGTACATTACAAAGTGAACAAATCAAAGGTTAAAATTCAAGATAAAGAAGTGAACCCGTCCCTTGAATGAAACTCCTGAAATGTTGCTATTGATTTTCACCCAAAATTCTACTTTTCTTGTTTTTCTCCTCCTCTTCCTCCTCTGCTTCTTCTCCTCTTGTTGAACCAATGCTTTTTGGAAAATGAGAACTCTAAAAACTCTAACAACTCGGGTTTGAGTCATGAGATTTGGTCCTTAAATACTACCAAAATCGAGCACAAACAAATGTCCAAAATGACCTCAAATTTCTGATTTTCGACAATTTTCAACGCATAGGTGTAACGACCCGAATTTTCAAATGTAAATTTTATAACTTAGGTTGTATCGCTACGACATCTCCGCCAAATTTTAGAAATTATTTTACGTCCGTCGAGTCGTCTAGCAAAACATTTAATATAAGAATTCAAAACGATTTTAAACTTAAAAATTCAATATTTCCTTATTGGGTCGAATTTTACACCACGTCGATTTTAAATTTCTCTTGGTCCAATATTTCTCTTTGGCCCAAGTTTAAGTCCATTAATATCCCAATCAATTATCCAAATTATGGAGACTAGGTTTGTATGCCTCAATAGTATCAAAAACCTAAAATCTAATCAATTTCACTCTCACGGTTGAAACCTTAGCAAGAAATCAAGACATTCTTCTCAAGGTAAATTTCTGAAGTAGGAACAATTATTTCCCTTAGATTTCATCATCATCTTCTAATCCATTAACCCATTGTAACAGTTCATCATTCCTCCAAATTTCACGTCACAATTTCGAACCAGTAGATCGCGCTGCAAAATAAATTGGTGCAGGTAACTTCTTTAAATTTATTTTCAGTTTCTTTGGAATTCTATAATCACCGTTCTTCTCAAAAAAAATACACACACACACACACACATAAAAGAGGAAGCAGAAAACAAAATCTATAAGTTTACTCGGATTCTTGGTTCAATTGCAACTCCATTATCTTGCTCTTGCCTTTGGATTTCCTCTCCTGGCTTCGATTTTGGCTGAAAATCATTAAAAATATGAAAACCCATTTTGGAAAAATGTTGATTTCGCACCAGCAGCAACTCTCTGTCTCTCTCTGCGTAATTTGGGAATTGGACATGGGGGCTTCACATTAAATATTGAAATTCACTTTTTTTAAATCCCCGAGTTTGGCTAAACATGTAAGTTAGTCCCCTATTTAATTTTAATTCTTTCACCACCACTAAAGTTTGATTATTCTTCAAATTAATTATAATTTACTTTCTAATTTTATCATATTGGCCCTAAATATTCTAATTTTGATAATTTGACCCTAAAGATTTAAAGAATTATCAAATTACTCATTCCTTTACTTTCCAAAAAGTTCAATCAAGTCCCTAAAAGTTTTAAAGTATTAATTAGGACTTAGTATCCTAAATTATGTTAATTTTGTTCTTGCTAGACGAGTTCGCTGGAAAAGTTTAAGCACGGTAACATCACATCAGTTCAATTTCAAGAAAATTTTCAAGACTTTGAAGTGGGGTTTACATTTAAGCAATTGTTGTTATTTTGTCCATGTTAATTCTTAATGTGTGATTTTGATTGTGATAGAATGCTTATACATATGAGAAGGTTGCCAGGGACCGTAAATAGGTCCGAGATCGAAAGTGGGTCCTTGGGGGTGTCCCACAGTGCAAAATTTATTAAGCGTTAATAACATGTAGTCATGGACCGTAAATAGGTCCGGGATCGTAATTGGGTCCTTAGGGATGTCTCACCGTACATATTTCTACAGTATGTTATATTTGTATTATATTCATAATTTAATTTCATGTTTAGATTTAACTTGGACTGTTTGCTATTTCCCAACTGAGTATAATTCGTTATGCTCACCCCAATATTTTCCACCCTTTCAGGTTAAGGAGCTAGGTAAGGCAAGACAATGAGTGGGGCAATCATGATTAAATAATAGACAATTTAATTTATAAATTTTTGAAACTAGTATTTTAATAGTCGGTTTCCATTTTGTCTTAAATCTCAAATTTTAGTATCTTTTGCAAATTGTGGCACTTTACTTATTATATTTGGTATTGACTCTTGGATGAGTAAATTATTCAAATGATGTTTCCGCATTTAATGTTAAATTGCTATAGTTTTGAAAAAAATAGATATTTACGCATTTTGGCATTTATTGAGGAAAATTACTTACAGGATATTTCGACTTAAGTAGCGCCTTGTGTTTATGGAAATTGGGGCGTTACAGTGTGGTATCTGAGCGCAGTTCTACCTTTCTGTGGACTTGTGAAAATTTTACAAAAAAATAAAATAAAATAAAAATTGGATAATGTTTAGCATTTAATTTGAATGCTACTCGCTCTTGCAGCGCCATGCCCATTCCGAAAAGGTAAAATTTTTAGAAAATTTATTTGATGAAATTTGAAAATTTTCATTTGGTGGATACCATGAATTTATTATGTAACTTCAATTGAAATTGAATGTTTACAATGAAAAGTTATATGAGAATGAAATTTTACCATGAAGGATGCAGTTTGAAATATTTGAAAGTTTGTATCCAGTAAATGTTATAAATTTTCCCATGAGTTATTATGTTTAGGAGTTGAACTTGTGATGTGAAATATTTAAAAAAATTTAGAAATTATAAATTTAGTCCTCGGAATTAGACTAAAACATGTAGTAACCCATTTCAATGGAATTTGCTTTCATAATTGATTTGTCAAAAGGAATGTATGAGAGAAAGATGTAGGAAGAATTGTTTATGGAATCCAGTTGGAGAATATATTTCAGATTATAGATGTTGGTTGCGATTTTATTATTTTGTTTTCCTTTTGAAAAATTTGAGATAATAATAAAATTTACTTTTAACTCCACTTTGTTTTTGCATGATTCTTTCCTTTTTAGATTTTATTATTCATGGATGAGCATTGTGAATTGCACAATTAAGTGGAGGCTGAGACTAATATTGTTATGGTTTAGGAAATGTCTCGCCGAACAAATCGAACTCCTGCGAATCGGGCTGCTGGAAGACAAGGTACCCCAGGCCAGATTGCTACTGGTGATGCGGGAAATAATGCATTAAGGGGCTTCGCGAATGCTCTCCAGAGGTTCACTCAACAACAAGTCCCAACAGCCCCACGAAGTGCCCCTAATTTACCGAATCCACATGCTAATGCAAACAACACCAGCATGGTTGTTGAACAGTTTCGCCGATATAAGCCACCAACATTCAATGGTCGAAAGGGACCCCTAGCTGCAGAGGAATGGCTAAGGGCATTAGAACGGATCTTTAAACACATAGCTTGCTGAGGATGTAGATCATTGGTGGGAGTCATATCTGCGCACCAAGACTGAGGCACAGGGACCCCTAGCTGCAGAGGAATGTCTAAGGGCATTAGAACGGATCTTTAAATACATAGCTTGCTCGGACACTCAGAAAGTGTCATGCGCTGTATTCCAGCTTGCTGAGGACGCAGATCATTAGTGGGAGTCATATCTACGCACCTGGACTGAGGTACAGCAACTTGAACTGACATGGGCAGGATTCAAAGAATTAATACTACAAAGGTATTTTCCCCAGTCTTTCCGAGATCAGATAGAAACAGAGTTCCTTGAACTTAAGCAGGGAAGTATGTCCGTTGTGGAATATGAAACGAAATTTAACCAGTTGTCCAGGTATGCTATCCATCTGGTTGACACAGATATTAAGAAGGCTAGAAGATTCGAAAGGGGTTTACGCCCAGAAATTGGAGGAATCATGGCAGGTTTGGGACTCACTACATATGCTGAAATAATTGAGCGAGCACAAGCTATATCCTCTCGCTTAAACCTAGGAAGGACTACTCAGAAACCCGCAGAGGCACCAGTGAAAAGGAAATGGGACAGTCAGAATATGGGTAAAGGCAGATATCAGAACAAGAAAAGGAAACCATGAGGAAAAATTGAGGAAATGGCTAACACTAAGAAACCCCATGCCAGAAGTGTGGTAAGCAACACTATGGGGAGTGCCTGCTTGGAAAGGGGATGTGTTTCAGATGCAAGAAACCTGGTCATTTTGCTGATGAATGTCCTGAATTCAAGGGTAAGGAAGATGCCAAGAGAGGAAAGGCATGAGTTTTTGCTTTAACTCAGAAAGATGCAGAGAAAGATTCAGACATGATAACAGGTATTCTATCAGTATTCAATATACCTGCTATTGTTTTGATTGATTCTGGTGCTCGCATTCTTTCATCTCTGCTAGTTTTTATGCTAAGATTGGAAATGCGTGTGAAAGTGTGAATGATGCTCTAGAGGTTAGTATTCCACAGGTGAAACTATTATCACTAATCTGATGTCGAAAGCTGTTAAGTTTGAAATAGATGGGAAGGACTTAGAGGCAGACTTGTACTTAATAGACATGAGGGATTTTGATATCATTTTAGGCATGGACCGGTTTAGTTGTAATCATGCTACGATTAAGTGTCATAAGAGGGAGGTGCTCTTTCAGAAACCAAGAGAATGTGAATTCACTTTCTTTGGGACAAAAGTCAAAACCATGCCCCGGGTCATATCAATGTTAAAAGCACAATGGATGTTGAGAAAGAGTACTAGCCAAGGATATCTAGTGAGCATCACTAGTGTCCAGGCAACTGAGGTAACTGCTACAGATGTACTAGTAGTGCGTAATTTTGTGGATGTATTTCCAGAGGATCTGTTTGGTATTCCACCAGATAGATAAGTGGAATTCACGATTGACTTGGTACCTGGAGCTGCACCCATATCTAAAGCACCATATAGGATGGCACCAAAGGAACTTCAGGAGTTGAAAGTGCAACTATAGGAACTATTGGATAAATGATTAATTTGGCCTAGTGTATCTCCTTGGGGAGCGCCAGTATTGTTTGTGAAAAAGAAAGATGGATCAATGAAGATGTGCATTGATTACAGAGAGTTGAATCGCCTCACAGTCAAGAATAAGTATCATTTACCACGAATAGAAGATTTGTTTGATCAGTTAAAGGGTGCCATTGTATTCTCCAAGATTGATTTGAGTTCAGGTTATCATCAGTTGAAGATTAAGGACGGTGATATACCAAAAACCGCATTTAGAACTCGATACGGACATTATGAATTCACTGTGATGCCGTTTGGGTTAACTAATGCACTAGCTGTTTTCATGGACTTGATGAATAGAGTATTTTATCAATACTTGGATCGATTTATAATTGTCTTTATTGATGATATCCTGATTTATTCAAGGGACAAGAAACAACATGAGGAGCATCTCAGCATTGTATTGCAGAGACTTCGACAGGAAAGGTTGTATGCAAAATTCAAGAAGTGTGAATTCTGGCTCGACCGAATTGGTTTTCTTGGACATGTGATTACCGCAGATGGTATTGAAGGTCAGCCAAAGTTGAGGCTGTCACTAATTGGAGTGCACCAACCAATATGAATGAAATTCGTAGTTTCTTGGGATTGGCTGGCTATTATTGACGGTTTATCGAAGGATTTTCAAAAATAGCTGGATCGATGACACAGTTGACCAAGAAAGGAATAAAGTTTCTGTGGACAGAAAAATACGAAAAGAGTTTCCAAGAGTTGAAACAGAAATTGATATCTGCACCAGTTTTGGCTATTCCAGAAGGGTCAGGAGGTTTTGTTATCTATAGTGATGCATTGACACAAGGTTTGGGATGTGTACTGACGCAACATGGAAAAGTGATTGCATATGCCTCTAGACAGTTGAAGCCACATGAGCAGAATTACCCTACACACGACATGGAATTGGCTGCGGTAATTCATGCTTTAAAAATGTGGCAACACTATCTATATGGTAGTAAGTACGAGATATACACAGACCATAAGAGTCTAAAGTATTTCTTCACTTAGAAGGAATTGAATATGAGACAGAGAAGGTGGTTGGAGTTAGTTAAAGATTATGACTGTACTATTCACTATCATCCTGGCAAGGCTAATGTTGTTGCTGATGCGCTTAGCCAGAAAGGTAAAGGACAGTTAGCTGTCCTAACCAGTCAAGAACAGTTGATCAAGGATTTTGCCAACATGAGACTTGAGGTTGTAGCTCCTCCACATCACACAACTGCAATTATAGCTACTTTGATTGTTCAACCGACTCTCAGAGACAGAATTAAAGAAGCTCAGGGTAAGGATAAATTTTTGTACAAGATTAAGAACGGAGTACTCGCTGGCAGTGTTAAAGGTTTTGAAGTATCAACTGATGACACTTTCATGTTCAAGGGAAGACTATGTGTACCGAAGGATGAACCCTTGAGGAAGGAGATTCTAGATGAAGCACATTATTTACCTTATACTGCACACCCAGGTGGATGAAGATGTACCAGGATCTACGAAAAATTTATTGGTAGAGAAACATGAAGAGGTCAATTGGCTTATTTGTTGAGAAGTGCATAACTTGCCAACAAGTTAAAGACGAACATTAACGCCCCATTTGGATTGTTGAACCCACTTGAGATCCTAGAATGGAAGTGGGAACACATAGCAATAGATTTTGTCGTTGGACTTCCTAGATCGGCTAGAGGTCATCAAGCTATATGGGTCATAGTCGATCGTTCGACAAAATCTGCTCATTTTCTACCAGTGATGATGACTTTCAGTTTAGACCAGTATGCTCAGTTGTACATTATGGAAATTGTAAGATTGCATGGTGTACCAGTTTCTATAGTGTCAGACAGGGATACCAGATTTACATCCTGGGAAAGCCTCCAGACAGCTATGGGAACTAGATTGAAATTCAGTACAGCATATTATCCACAGACAGATGGACAGTCAGAGAGAACCATACAGACTTTAGAGGATATGTTGAGAGCTTGCGTTTTAGACCTTAGTGGTAACTAGGAAATGCATTTACCGTTGGTTAAGTTTGCATATAACAATAGTTTCTAGTCTACCATTGGCATGGCACCATATGAAGCTCTTTATGGTAGAAAGTGCGGATCACCAATTCATTGGGATGAAGTTGGTGAGAAGAGGGTATTTGGTCCAGAAATAGTGGAACGGACTATAAATGCTGTGGAGAAGATCGGAGAAAGGATTAAAACAGCACAAGACAGACAGCAGTCTTATGCTGACAAGAGACGAAAGGAATTGCAATTTGAAATTAGTGAAAAAGTATTCTTTAAAGTGGCTCCTATGAGAGGTGTGGTAAGATTTGGAAAGAAAGGGAAACTTAGACCAAGATATATTGAACCTTTTGAAATCTTGGAAAGAGTTGGAAACGTGGCCTATAGGTTAGCTTTACCACCAGAGTTATCAAAAGTACATAATGTTTTCCACATCTCCATGTTAAGGAAATGCATCCATGATCCGGACCACATTGTTAATTATGCATCATTGGATGTTAACAAGGATATGACATATGAGGAAACTCCTGCGGTTATACTTGAAAGGAAAGTTCATACTTTGAAGAATGAAGATATTCCTTTAGTTAAAGTCCAATGGAGTAGACATGGTAGAGAAGAGACAACTTGGGAAAGAGAGGATGAGATTTTAGCCAAATACCCAGACATTTTCAAATCAAGTAAGTTTAATTTCGAGAACGAAATTTATTTAAGTGGGGGAGGTTGTAACGAGCCGAATTTTCAAATTTAAATTTTATAACTTAAGTTGTGTCGCTACGACATCTCCGCCAAATTTTAGAAATTATTTTACCTCCGTCGAGTCGTCTAGCAAAACATTTAATATAAGAATTCAAAACGATTTTAAACTTAAAAATTCAATATTTCCTTATTGGGTCGAATTTTACACCATATCGATTTTAAATTTCTCTTGATCCAATATTTCTCTTTGGTCCAAGTTTAAGTCCATTAACAGCCCAATCAATTATCCAAATTATGGAGACTAGGTTTGTATGCCTCAATAGTATCAAAAACCTAAAATCTAATCAATTTCACTCTCGCGGTTGAAACCTTAACAAGAAATCAAGACATTCATCTTAAGGTAAATTTCTGAAGTTGGAACAATTATTTCCCTTAGATTTCATCATTATCATCTTCTAATCCATTAACCCATTGTAACAGTTCATCATTCCTCCAAATTTCACGTCACAATTTCGAACCAGTAAATTGCGCTGCAAAATAAATTGGTGCAGGTAACTTCTTTAAATTTATTTTCAGTTTCTTTGGAATTCTATAATCACCGTTCTTCTAAAAAGATATGTATATATATATATATATATATATATATATATATATATATATATATATATATATATGCACACACACACACACGTACACACACACATAAAAGAGGAAGCAGAAAACAAAATCTATAAGTTTACTTGGATTCTCGGTTCAATTGCAACTCCATTATCTTGCTCTTGCCTTTGGATTTCCTCTCCTGGCTTCGATTTTGGCTAAAAATCATTAAAAATATGAAAACCCATTTTGGAAAAATGTTGATTTCGCACCAGCAGCAACTCTCTGTCTCTCTCTGCGTAATTTGGGAATTGGACATGGGGGCTTCACATTAAATATTGAAATTCACTTTTTTTAAATCCCCGAGTTTGGCTAAACATGTAAGTTAGTCCCCTATTTAATTTTAATTCTTTCACCACCCCTAAAGTTTGATTATTCTTCAAATTAATTATAATTTACTTTCTAATTTTATCATATTGGCCCTAAATATTCTAATTTTGATAATTTGACCCTAAAGATTTAAAGAATTATCAAATTACTCATTCCTTTACTTTCCAAAAAGTTCAATCAAGTCCCTAAAAGTTTTAAAGTATTAATTAGGACTTAGTATCCTAAATTATGTTAATTTTGTTCTTACTAGACGAGTTCGCTGGAAAAGTTTAAAGCACGATAACATCACATCAGTTCAATTTCAAGAAAATTTTCAAGACTTTGAGGTGGGGTTTACATTTAAACAATTGTTGTTATTTTATCCATGTTAATTCTTAATGTGTGATTTTGATTGTGATAGAATGTTTATACATATGAGAAGGTTGCCAGGGACCGTAAATAGGTCTGGGATCGAAAGTGGGTCCTTGGGGGTGTCCCACAGTACAAAATTTATTAAGCGTTAATAACATGTAGTCATGGACCGTAAATAGGTCCGGGATCGTAATTGGGTCCTTGGAGATGTCTCACAGTACATATTTCTACAGTATGTTGTATTTGTATTATATTCATAATTTAATTTCATGTTTAGATTTAATTTGGACTGTTTGCTATTTCCCCACTGAGTATAATTCGTTATGCTCACCCCAATATTTTTCACCCTTTCAGGTTAAGGAGCTAGGTAAGGCAAGACAATGAGTAGGACAATCATGATTAAATAATAGACAATTTAATTTATAAATTTTTGAAACTAGTATTTTAATAGTCGGTTTCCATTTTGTTTTAAATCTCAAATTTTAGTATCTTTTGCAAATTGTGGCACTTTACTTATTATATTTGGTATTGACTCTTGGATGAGTAAATTATTCAAATGATGTTTCCGCATTTAATGTTAAATTGATATAGTTTTGAAAAAAATAGATATTTACGCATTTTGGCATTTATTGAGGAAAATTACTTACAGGATATTTCGACTTAAGTAGCGCCTTGTGTTTATGGAAATTGGGGCGTTACAATAGGTGCGCACTAAGAGTGCGCGGGTGCACACTTTTGGTGAAATCAAAAATTGGACATGAGGTCCTCATGATAATTTACATAGTTAGTCCCTCAACTTTGATACGTGACATTTTCGTCCTAAACTTTTTGATTCCTTCATTTTGATGATGAACTTCAAAGTTGGCTTTTCAATTATGCTCCAATCTCTTTCATTTTGCTTGTTTTTCCTTTCAAAGCATGAGTTCACCTATATAAGACAAAATAATTATAATTATGAGTAGAAATTCATTCAATTTATCAATGCTTCTTACATTTAACAGCTCTAATAAGTGTGTAAAATCACACTTATCACCATTTAAATTTTCTCAAAATCAAAATGTGGGGAAAGGATGCAGGGAATCATAAAGGAATAAATTTATAGTGTGATGATAATTACACTACATTTTCTTCTAAGTGCTTAGATATACTGGTGATTATATATGGTGTAAAAAAGTAAAGGGTGTGGTAACTCATGATAGAACTGCATAGTAAATGTAATACATTTCATCAAAGTTATTCTTATTTATAGTGATGCTAATACTCTGTGAAAGTGTTTGGAAGTATTTGCAGGCTTGGAAAATTTCAAAAGAGCTCCACAAACTTGATATTTTTGGAATGTGGGGTATTTAAAATTTCAATTAGATATAAGATTATATTGTAAATTTGGCTTTTGAAAAGTGTTAAAATGAAATTGAATATTGCATGTGAAATGCAAGAGCTCAATGGGTAATTCTGACCAAACATTTCACTGGAATTCAATAGCAGACATTTCTTGAAGTTATCTTGTCATAATTAAATATAGGATATTCACATTTTGAAAAAAAAAAAATTAGGCGATTTTGCAAATGTGCAGATATGCAAGAGGGGAATAAGAGTTCTACAAATTGATGGTACCAAATTATTGTCCATGATGAACAAGTATAAATAAATCATCGAGGGGATATGTTTAAACTCATAAGGGAGTTATCTTCGGGAGTAACACAACTTTTGTGATTGGAGATCCCATGAATAAGGTTTAATGTAGTAGAAATAACTCGTACTGCGTGAATTGTAATAGCAATATTTTATTTGTGTTCATCCCTATAGTGATAGAGCTAATAATAATATGATGTTTGGAAGGGTTTAACCCTGAATGAGTACCGATATGACAATTATCGCGAGACGTGGATCACACACACCATTGAAGGACTTACTTATGTAAGAGTTGTATGAGCTTGTGGCCATTGGATTGGGCTATTCCCTTGAGACACTTACTAGAATCAAGATTAGAGCGCATGACCATTAACAGTCCTCACTACCCGCTGTGAACTAGAGCCTAGACTGATTCTGTGTGGAACAATTGAAGTTTGGCCAAAGGGATATAATTCAAGGTTTAGTCCATTATGACTCCATCAAATGAAAATTGTTATCATTAAGTGATGTTCAAGTCCAAAAGAAACCTACACCTATTGCACAATATAATGCTGCTACTATATATACATATATATTGAAACGTTAAAATTTGTGGAAGATTGTTGTAACATTTTTAAAAAGAAATAAACTTCCACAACAAATATTAAATTTTCAATTTTGATTTTTAATATTGCCTTTTACTATAAAATTCAATCTCATAATATTATAGTGTGACATACATTTTAATTAGTATAATTCTCATTATTGTGGGGGTTAAGTTTTACGCTATAAAAGATAGGAGAGATAATTTGCATACAACTTGAGGTACAACTAAAAAACACAAGTTAAAAAATTATTCTCCCATTTATATTTTATATTATATTCTTATATTTTGGCAATTCGATAAAAGCTCGTTCTCTATCTCTCAATGGTCGTGCATGTAGGAGGAGAACCAGTTTTGACCCATATGAGTTTTATCTTGTAGCAGTGTCGTACCAAAAGTACCCACACGAATGTGAAGTAACCCGACTTTAGGACAATATTCTTGACGTGACTCCTGATAAGGGCATTTTATGCGCTTATCCAAACTTCTATTCTTATTTATTTATATATAATTAAGCGATTATCTACTTAATTTATGTAAATTGTGTTAATTGTAGAAAAATCCCATATTGGATACAATTTATGTGAAAAGATGTTATTTGGAGCTTAATTGTAGTTTATTTGAAGCAATTGAAGATTAGTCGAATTGCAAGAGATCAATTGAAAGTAGTAATTGAGCATTCGATAAAAATTCATAAGTTCAGAAGTTAAATTTGACATTTGAAAAGTTTGAGAACTAAATTGCAAACTCTAAAACTTGTCTCGAGTCACTATCATTACTTTGGAATGAAGATGACTTGATTGCAAATATTACAAGATGAAGGAATAAAGCCACATTAGAAAATGAGTTCAGTTGAATAAAAGAATTTGTTTCCAATTATGAGCATGTCTGGCATTGATTTTAAGTAGAATTACAGCCATTAATCTACCAAAAAAAGCAATAATTTGAACGTTTCAGCCGTCATTTTTTACAATTTCACTCACCAATGGGACCCAGCTTCCTTGCAAATGGTCAAATAATCAACTATGAAAATCAATGCCAGACAGGCGCTATCTGAAACTCTTTGATAGAAATCAATTTGAACAATGACTTTGCCTAATCTTGTTCTATTAATACACAACAATTTAGGGGTGGGCGTGGGTTGGGTTGGGTTGGGTCGGTTTTTGTCCCAATCCAAACACAACCTAATACGATCGGTTTAATCGAAATTCAACCCAACCCAACCCAACCCAACCAAATGTCGGTCGGGTTGGGTCTTTTTGGTCGGGTTGGAACAACCTTTCAACAAATATTAAAATTCCAAAATTTTGATTTTTTTTTACCAAAATACTGAATATAAAGCAACATTAATAGTCTTTCAATATCAATAAATTTCATATTTGATAACACATAACATATTTGACAACATTTACATAATGTAAACATCACTAAAGAAGCTCTTGAATATACCTGAAAACGTGCAAAATAGAGGAGTAACTCAGATACACATGCTGAATTTTTCATTCTGATAATTATAATTTTGTAATCACTGATCACAAAATGAAGACAAAGAACTCCTAATTTTGTAAATGCTCCCAATAGTGTACGTTTTTTCTGTGTATATAGCAACTCTGAATCTCTAATTAACTACTAGAAATACATTTCCAGCTTATTTCCACTGGAGTCATTTAAGATTTAGGATTTAGACATACAATTTCAGCGGGCCCATCACAATGTAGCGCCATGAATTCATTACGCCCATGTGTCAATAAGCACTTCTGCATTGAATAAATCAAATTACTAACTTATTTCATATATGTATTCTCGCACACAAGATATAAACAGATGAAACACAAAAGAAGCAGTAGATTTTTTATTAAAATTTTGCTAACAAAATGACATAAATCGAGAAGGAAACTCGCCAATTCAACACTATAAACCAGAAATTGAAACGAGATTTGGAATTCCCCTCTCACTCTATCTCCATAAGTCCTAAAATTGGTAATTTGAGAGGAGAAAATGAAGGGAGTCAGAGAAAAAGAAAATGAAGGGAGTCGGAGAAAATGAAGAGTGGAGTGAAAAGTCGGGTTTGGTTTGGTTTGGTTTGGTTTGTTTTTTTTTTTTTTTTTTTTTTTTTATGGGGGGTGGGGTTGGGTTGGGTTAGGTCGGGTTTTTTTGTTTAACCCACAACCCGACCCGCCTTCAACGTCCCAAACCCGAACCCAACCAAAAAAATAAAAAAAAAAAATCGACCTAACCTGGTCGGTTTGGGTTGGGTCGAGCGGGTTGGGCGATTTTTTGCCCACCCATACACAACATAATTCAACAATTAAATGGAGCTTGTGGAGTTTCATTACACATATGTATTCAAGCCAAGGCTCGGAGAATTCATTGTACATATATTATTCAAGCCAAAAATGAGGGAAAAATCAAGAAAACAATCAAGAAGCTAGAGTTTCAAGATTTCACAAAAAGAAAGTGGAATCTTGGTGCAAAATCTTCATCTTTTTCTCATTTTTCCTTAATATCCGGTGATGTACTTTAATTCATTCTTGTATTTTTATTCTCTCATGATGTGCAATTAAGTATTGTGTTAGGATGAATAATTGTAACCTAATTTTGAACCTTAATTTTAATTAAAAAATTTTAAATCTCGAATTGATTGTGTGAATTATTTTTGCTTCCAATCATAATGCTTGGATTAATTGGCCACTAATTCATTATTTTTGTGAACAATAATTATTTAGAGATGCGGATTATTTGTTTAGATCATGCAGTAAAAGTCGATAATTAGTATCAAATATAGAGATACTTATGCTAATTACTGTGATCGTTACATGGATTTTTAGAACAATAATTACGTTTAACTAAGATTGATTCACATAGAGATATGAAATTGAATTAATTAAATAAGTTCAACGACAATTCGGGAGGGATAAATTGAATACATTAGAAAAAATCGATTGGGCAAACATGATCTCACTTGTATAAAACTTGGTGATTGAGATTAAGAGGATAACTATGGTAAAATCATGAATCTTAACACCTAAACCATCTCATTAAAAAAATCAATTTATTAGTTTTAGTATATTTAAAATAGAGAATCACAAAAAAGGAAAGAAAGAAAAACAACTATTTTACTGGTTTTCGATCAAATTCAAGTTATGAATAATTGACTAAATTGTTAGATAGTAGTTCTCGTATGAATGATATCCGGATTCATAGATCAACTTATTACTTGTTAAAGGCATTTTATGCACTTATCCGAACTTCTATTCTCATTTATTTATATATAATTAAGCGATTATCTACT
Organism: Fraxinus americana; assembly: GCA_035079005.1. Lineage (NCBI taxonomy): Eukaryota > Viridiplantae > Streptophyta > Magnoliopsida > Lamiales > Oleaceae > Fraxinus > Fraxinus americana. The sequence continues at coordinate 27,331,685 of CM068719.1, read as the reverse complement.
TAATTTCTGTAAATTATGTTAATTTTAGAAAAATCTTAACTTGGATACAATTTATGTGAAAAGAAGCTATTTGGAGCTTAATTGGAGTTGATTGCAAGGAATTGAAGATTAACCGGATTGCAAGAGATCAATTGGAAGTATTAATTGAGCATTCAATAAAAGTTCATAAGTCCGGATGTTAAATTTGACATTTGGAAAGTTTAAGAACTAAACTACAAATTTAGAAACTTGTCTCGGGTCAACTATTATTACTTTGGAATGAAGACAACTTAATTGCTAATATTACAAGATGAAGGAAGAAAGTCACATTAGAAAATGAGTTCAATTGGAAAAAAGAAATTGTTTCTTTTTATTTCTTAAACTCTTTAATAGAAATCAATTCAAACTCTTTGATGGAAATCAATTTGAGCAAGGACTTTACCTAATCTTGTTCTATCGATACACAACATAGTCCAACAATTAAAGGGGGGCTTGTGAAGTTTCATTATACACATATATTCAAGCCAAACCTTGGGGAGTTCTTTGTACATATATTATTCGAGCCAAAAAGGATAGAAAAATCAAGAAATCAATCAAAAAGCTAGGGTTTCAAGATTTCACAAAAAGAAGACGAAATCTTGGCGCAAACTCTTCATCTTTTTCTCTTTTTTCCTTAATACCCAGTGATGTACTTTAATTCATTTTTGTATTTTTATTCTCTCGTGATATGTAATTAGGTATTGAGTTAGAATATTGAATGATTGTAACCTAGTTTTAAATCTTAATTTTAATAAAAAAATTTAAATTTTAAATAATTGTGTGAATTGTTTTGCTTCCAATCTTAATGCTTTGATTAATTAGCCATTAATTAATTGATTTTGTGAACAATAAATAATTTTAAATAATTAGCCGTTAATTCATTAATTTTAATTAATTGTGTAATTAGAGATATTTATACTAGTTATTACGGTCGTTACATGAATTCTTAGAATAATAGTTGCGTCTCTGACTAATATTAATTCATATAGAGATATGAAATTCAATTAATTAAATAGGTTCAATGAGAATTCTATAAGGACAAATTGAATACATTAGAAAAAAATCGATCGTCTAAACATAATCAATTATATAAAACTTGGTGATTGAGATTAAGGAGATAATTATGGTAAAATCATGAATTCTAACATCTAAACCATCATATCAAAAAAATCACTTTTATTAGTTTTAATATATTTAAAATAGAAAATCACAAAAAAAAAAAAAAATAGCTATTTTATTTGTTTTCGATCAAATTCAAGTTAGGAATAATTGAATCGATTGTTAGATAGTAGTTCTCGTGGGACGATATTCGGACTAATAGATCCACTTTATTACTTGTTTCAATCCGTACACTTGCGGGATTTAAAATGACAACAACTCCCTAAGGCTAGTTTTCTAACTTTCAAACTATTCTAATCTTATGTTTATATTATTATTGAATTATATTACTTTTATTTTTTGTTATGTTAATTGATAAATATTTACACATAAATCAGTGAATCACCAATTGTTCCCAACATTAGGATCGTTCAATAGAATTTCCACCTGATGAGAACTGATTTGGCTTTCATTTTAGGTTGAGACTTGTATGATCAATTGATTAGTTCTTTGCGTACAAGGAGATTTGTAAAAAGTGATAGTATTATTAGAAAAATTCACGAGGTATTAAGTTCCCATTTGGCCTCCATTATTTCTCATTAAGAAGGTGTTTGGTGGGAATTAACATTAGATTTTTAGTAGATTGTGATAGAAGTTTTTGAAATGTGTGGTGGAAAATTTGTGGGATCCATGAAAGATGTGGTTAATATTGATTGTTTAACTCTGACTTTGATTAAAATCAGATTTTAATCCGGACCGAACATGGGCAAAATTCTAATTCATTTTTTTCGTCTTTTTTTATCGACTACGCATTCTTCAATAAAATAATATTACACATAAAATCAAAAACGTTTTCATGCATTTTTCAATAAAATAATATTACACGTAAAATTAAAAACGTTTTCTTCTTTAATAAGTACATATTTTTCAACAAATCGCTATTCTTCTCATTATAACGTGGAATAATGGGGTCAAATGGGGGGATTAGCAAATTATTAGAAAACAGAGTGATTAGTACTTGGAAAAAAAGGAACTGATAATTTCCATTTCGTAACGAGTTAATTTTGACCTTTGAAATGTAAAAAGTAAGGGTTTGTTCTTTTTACAATTTTCAAGCCATTTTCTATTTTCGATTTTTCAAAATAGTGAAAACGTGTTCTCTTTTCTATTTTCGAAATTACGTTTTTTAAAACAAGTTAAAAATTTACAAAGAAAAATGTTTTCAGTTATAATCAAGCCAAAATTTTCAAAACACATTCTGGGTGTTTTCAAAAAAAATAAAAAAAAATGTCAAAAGAACATATTTTCAACAATTTCAAAATGAATTCAAAACTCAAAATACAAAATTGAAACACAAAGAGAACAATCTCTTACATTTCAACCTTTTATTGTCGATTCTAATAACTGAAATTGTTTGACTTCTTCTTCCAGGAAAAAAAAACTGAAAAAGGCAACTGTTTAAATCCATTTTGAATCATCATGTAGCTCGTGAATTTAATTTTATGAAATCGAGTTTTATTTTACAACTCGAGTTGATACATAGTAGTGTATACATAGAAATTTGAAGTGAGGAGTGAGATGTGTTCGTGAGAGTTATGTGACAAGTTTCGTCATTGAAAATTCTAGCTGCGGAACTATAATAAAAAGAATGTTAGCCAACTTAATCAAATTTTACTAAAACTTTGATTTTAACCCTCCACCAAACATAGACTTGTTTTTCTCTTTCTTTCCTTTTTATTGACATTGAGTTTCTATTTATTTTAATATTGAACAAGTACGACAAGTTTAAGTTATATGCCTTTTCGACAAACATAAACTATCAGATCAAACATTAACTTGCTATAAGGGTGTGTTTGAGTCACATTATTTTGGAATAGAAAATTTATGGAGAATGTGTAGTTGAAAAATAAGGAAAAGTTATTGATGTGATAAAAAAATATTATTTTATTGAAGAATATATGGTTGAAAATGAATATAAGAATGAAAATGAAAAAAATAATATGACTCAATCAGAGGCTAAATTTGAACTTTTTAAGAGAGTGAAAGTGCAAGTTAAACACCATTTTCAATTGTCTTATAAATGAAAACCGTTAGAATAATACAAAGGTGTGAGTTATATAACTTTTTCAAGCGTAAACAAATAAAAGCTGTCGATCGAAATTAACTTGCTATAAATTTGAAATTTTTAAGATTGAGAACCAAAACTTCTACTTATCTCAACACATGAATCATGTTTAGTCTATGTTTGACTCGTGTTTATAGAAATGATCTATTACACATCACGCGTTAAGCTTAATTATTAGTGAATAATTTCATGATTAGGTTTCAAGAATTAAATGATCCATCATTGTCGATGTTGCTTAGCACATGCAATGGTAGTTAGCGGATCATTTCTTCAAATTTATAAATGGTTTATCTACCGTATTTTAAGCTCATGTTTGATGGAGATGAAATTAAAATTTTTAGTAAATTTTAATAAAAGTTGATAAAATTTGCGATCGAAAAATTGTGGGTCCTATAAATGTATAGTTAAAATTAGCCCTTGTTTGGTCCCAATTTTTTTCAAAATTCATTTTTCTCTCTTTAACAACACATTTTTTCAATAAAATAATATTGCATGCAAACATACAACTTTTTTTATTTTTAATCACACATTTTCCATCAAAACTCTATTTCAAAATGCATTTTAGGCCTTGTATGGGAGGGATTAAAATCGGATTAAAATTGAAAATATAGCCGTTATTGTTGACTTTTATTAGACGAGTGGGACCCAATAACGGCTATATTTTCAATTTTAATTGGATTTTAATCCCTCCCGAACGGAGCCGCTCTTAGTTGTTGACTTTGATTTAATTTAAAATTTAGATTTTAATTGTTACTAAACTAAACAATGGCTATTTTTTTATCTATATATTTTAAAAGACAATTATTTATTTCTTATATTTATTAAGCCCGATTTGATCCTCATTTATGGGGGGTAAAATGTATCGTGGAATAATAATTTTTTTAGAGAACATGTGCTTAGAAATAGATTAATTTTTTTGGAAAATGAATAGTTAAAAATGAATTTTAAAAATATATATTCTTCGAAAAGTTTTTTTTACTAACACATTTTTCATATATATTTTTTCAAAATACATTCTTAAGAGCATATTTAAGAGAATCTTTAATTTTAAAAAGCATATTCTATCATTTGGAGAGTATCTATAAATTTAAAGAGTTAAAATTTTGAAATAGTCTCTTTGATTTTAAATAGTCTCCTCGACATGCTCTAAATGGCTCACACGTTAAAACAGCCGCCAATCGGCCCCAATCCTTGAAGTTTTCATATTTCCCATTAATTCCCTCTATCGAAAAAAATCCTCCTCCCCCGCGCTGTAAACAGAGTTCGTGTCTGTGTCTGTGCCTGCGTGCGCGCGCGTCTGTGTGCGTGAGGGAGGGTTTATTCAGTTTACAGGGAAAAACAGGAGATAAAAACAAAGCCCCAAGACTCTTGTCGATTACAAATTAACTCGATTGATTTTATGCCAGTATAAAACTGCACAATACTTTTTTTGTTTTTCCTGAATTAGGGTTTACTTGAAGAAAAATCTTTCATACACAGAGTGTTTAGTGTGTATGGGTGTTAAATTTTTAGGGTTTGTAATGTTATTGGCCAATAAATCTTATGTAGGTTTAGAGAATAATTTATAGTTCCAGGGTTTTGTTTTGAGAGGGCGTTTTACCGATGGGGAGTACAGGTGAAGCTGATCGAAAGCGACGTCATATTAGCTCTATATCACCGACTGCCGCTAGTGTGAAGAAACACCCCTTCCTGCCCTTAACCGAGGATAAAAAGGTGAAAATTTTACTTTATTTATTTATATTTTTAATTTCTCAAGAGTTATATCTGCTCTAACGATTATGTGTAGAATGGGTTTACGATTGACTCCAAATCTTTTCGTTATTATGGTTATTTGCACCAGTAGCTAATTTCTGAACTTGGTATAGTTTCTCAAGTAAAGGCTTGGCTTGTTCTGAGACCTTGTGAAAGAGGGAACATGAGAGGTAGCTTATAGGCATGAACAGAGACGTCATGAAGATAATGTCTTCATCCGTACCACTGCACTTGGTGCAGATCCCGGCTTCAAAAGAATCATGCTGTAGTAACATAATACTTGACATAATGCCACATGACATCTTATCATTGTACAGTCAACTTTTACATTCAATTATATCTTGTCAACACTTATTTGTGTCAAACTGTCAACATTTTTCTGTCGAAGTGGCATAACCCCCTTCAAAATAGCATGATTTTAGTCGTTTGTCACTATTCTGCGTTGTTTTTCTTTCATATCCCTATAAAAGTGCATTAACTACCTAAAGTGCACACTAGCCATAATGGAAGGAGTTGGTTGTGCCTCATGGCTTGGAAGCACCTGAACCGTTGAAATGGTTTGGGCTTGAAATTCTTAAAAAAGGGGTCGGGTAGGGGGCCCCTTAAGATTAAAAATAAAGAAGATGAATAGAATCTAATCTACGCATGCTGATAGATGAGTGGATCCAATACCTAGATGACTTAAAATAGTGCAATAGTCATCGTGTAAAAAAAATCTTGGATCAACTTTTTCATTTCTTACTTCGATTTTTTTGGATCCACGTTAACATATTAATATAATTTCCAGGGTTGCAATGCTAGTTATATATTTTCATTATTTGAATCTTTGGGTCTGTGGGCTTTATTGTCTGTGTTTATATTTGTTACGTTTTGTCTCTATTTGAGGCATGTGATTAATCTGGAATGCACATACAAATATATGTTAAAGTGAGGATACAGTTTTCAGAAGTGAGATTTATGGAGAACTAGAACTTTATAGTAGAAACCAGATACGGACTTCCATTTTTATCCTCAGAATTTTAGAACTATTGAGAAGAAATTCTTAATAGGAGAAGTGGAGCTGCTTTAAGCCATGCAGAGATTGAACTCTCTGTTTATGCTTGACTTAGGGGTTCTCAACTGTTTTGCATGTGTTGAACTTGGTAATGTGCCCTGTTGCTTTTAATGTTGGATCATGAGCAGGTCTATCTTACCGCTGAGCTGGGTCTGAGAATGCTGAGAATCTACTTAACCTGGGATGTTACCTGATAGTCTGATACGTGACATTTTACTCCATTTGGCCTCTTTAGCATGCTGTTGTGTCTATCTACTTCCTTCAGAGAACATTTATAATTTCCAAACTTTGCCAGTCACAATACGCTCTCTTCCAACACTCTTACCCGTGTGTATTCTGGTTTAGCAACTGCGGTTTCAATCAAAAAATATTTGCAGAGAGTGGACATGCGTTTCCTTGAGCCCTTTTGTCTTGTAATATAATTATTCTTACATTTATTAATTCTTGCATTCATTATCACCACTTTATCCTTTCCAGAAATCATACCAATCATAGCCTAGTACTAATTTGGTGATATATTTACTTATTGCACTTTTCATCTTTACTGTTTAGTAACATATTTCATCTTTTAAGAGTTTGACTGAAATTGTTGACACGCTAGCAGGTGAGCTAGTTGGCATCATCAGATACGTGCCATAGAAGATTTTATACATTAGCAGCACACGAGTTGATATCATCATATCACTGGCTTCAATAAGGATCCATATAAGCTGTGATTATAAATATCAAAAAATGAATTGGCTAACTTTGTACAAGCCTCTGTTTGAAAAGAAATTTATTATTGGTATATAAATTAAGTTGAAGTCAAACATTAATTTCAAACACGTATCCGTAACTACTACATTTCGTGGGACTCACTACTATTCATCTTACTAAATCATTTTTAAATTTGCCAAATGGTGGCTAAAACATCATTTAGAGAGTGCATTCATGGCATTATGTGGCCATGGTTTTTGATAATCTTTCCTCATTATCATGCTTATGGACATTGTTTTGTTTTTTTGTTTTGGCCGTAATAATATTTTAACAACCTGTTTAGAGAGTGGCTAAAACATCGTTTAGAGAGTGCATTCATGGCATTATGTCGCCATGGTTTTTGATAATCTTTCCTCATTATTATGCTTATGGACATTGTTTTTTTATTTTTTGTTTTGGCCGTCGTAATATTTTAACAACCGGTTCTCTCTGTTTCTTCTTTTTATTTTTTTAGCCTTTCGTTCTTTTCTTTTGAGCACCCCTTTTGTTTGATTTTATTTCCGAATATATTATTTTCTTCTAGTTTATGTTTTCTTTCTCTGTATTAAAAATTCCAAAAAAGCAAAGCGCACTCCTCCCCCAGGACGGGAAAAGGGAGAAAAAATATTTTTAACTCTATAGTCAGTTTGGCTGATTACCAAGTGCACAGGTTTGTATTACCTAAAAACGAGGATTGTTCTGAATATAAACTGGAGCTTCAAAGATAATTTCGATGTATTTCACAGCTTAATATGGAGGATAAAGAGTCTTCATTTTGTTTTAATTCTTTCAACTCATTTAGGGACTTTGTGATGTTGCTAAAACTTGCTAAAAGCTGGTGGGTCCCATGAGATGTGTCATGAAAAAGGGAGTGTTTGACATCCATTTTAATGGGTTAAAAAATTTTAGAATAGTGATTGATGGGAGAATGTGTGGCGGAAAAGTGATGAAAAGTTTTAGATTTGTGTGTAATATTATTTTATTTGGAGATTGTGTGGTTGAAATGAAAAAAGAGAATGAGAATGAGAAAGAGAATGGGTGCCAAACAGGGGCAAAGTGAATAAAAGTTGTGGTCCAATGAAATGTGTGATTTAAATGAAGTTTGACGGCTTTTTAAAAAACAACAGCTTTACCAAACAAGCACTTAATCCATCTCGACTTACATAGACACTTTTGGATTGAATTTGGCAATTTGGGTTCACTGGCACAGATTGGCGATATATTATGGTTTCTTTATGTATACTGCTTCTTTGTGAAGCTCCCGTTTGACTATTTTTCACCAAAAATGTTATTTAGTGCACAGATGTGGTACCCAAGTAGGTATTTTTGTGTTACAGCTTTGATCGTTTCAAAGTGACATGATTTTCCTTAAATAGACATATACTACAAGTAAAACAAATTTCAGAAGGTTCAATGAATGAATCACTATATGATGGCGAATGGAACTACATCGTTTTCTTGAGTTCTATTCAAATGATTTCTGAAGACAGTAATTATGTTAATCTTCACACAAATTTGACAATTTCTCCTATTTGGATGCCTTGTATGTATAATTATAATTCATTAAGATGAGCTGTTAGTATACCAAATTTCAGGAAGCTTTTACATATTCACTTGTTATTGGGTTTTAATGCTAATTGACAAGCAATCAATATGCGGTAAACATATTTGCTCTACAAAGGGAAGAAATTTTTTCTGAAAGGATTTGCCCACTTGGTATAGCTGTAAACTTACTATCAAACAGTGGTCCTTTATCAGTTCCGATGTTTGTTCACATGAAAGTATTACCTAGGCTAAATTTGGTCTTTTCCTATTTTAGTTGAATTAGCTGTTACAGCATTTCCTTAAAATTTAAATTTTCTGTTGCTGTAGCTCAATGCAGCAGTACTTCAATTTCAAAATCAGAAACTTACCCAGAAGTTAGAAGCTCAAAAGGTCGAATTTCATGCTCTGCATTCCAAATTATGTCAATTGAAGGAGAAACAAAAGTCACATGCGAAGACTTTGGCTGTGGTTAATAATTCATGGGAAGAGGTATTAACTTTTGATGTTACATATTTTTTCATTAATTTTACTTGTATATATGTGTGTGTGTGTATAATAACTACCACGTGCTCAAAGTTCTGGTCTGTAATGATTGTGATTTTGGTTCCACTTTTATTCCAGCTGGTTGATGACTTGGAATCACGATCTAGTCACATAAAAGACAAGATGACGAGTGGACGAGGTTCTGAACAACAAATTGTCAAAGATGGTGAGAGATGCCTTGACTTACGTGGGATCTTCCCCCTTTGTTTTCTGTTCATGCTTAATCTCTCTTAACAACGATAAAGTAGTTTTAATCCAATCAAGTAAAGGCACATTTTCATTTTCGAAACACATTCTATGTATGGTAATTTATAAACTCTCATGTATTCACCCAATTTGCTGATATCTGGCATATTGACATTTTTGAATAGTACGATTTTGACCAGTTACCAATATTTAATAGTTTTCCCTTGTCACAGCCACGTGTTCATTCAAGGTTCAGCAAACTCAACAAGAAATCAATTATATCATGCACTTATCTCTGTTTTATTCGTCAGGACCTATTTCGTCTTCTCCGTTTATTTCTTCTACTTTGCTTTGTATTTTTACTTCAAGACGTCGCTAGATCTGAGTTTTAACTCTTAAAACCTGAGTTTGGTATTATCAAATAAGATCAATCTAGTGGATGTTTCTTGGTATGATACACATGGCATGCTATATCTTCATTTTTCCTATTGATTGATTTCTACTAATGATTAGAGTTTCCATGAGTTTTAGATTAATTTCTTTTGAGCATGTTATGTTTAAACAACATTCAAGATGTGTTTCTGAACTTTTAGTTAAGTGCAATTAGTTTTAAATAAGCCTGTGCTTGGTTTATATTGATTCCCATAATTGATCCCTCTCTCGGGCCAGGAAATGTGTTCAGATTCTTCTTCACATCTCTTCATTATTTGAAATATATTTGTAGGGATGACAAAAAACTCGACAAACCCGATACTTGCGGTGCCCAGCCCTGAACGGGGCGGGGATAACCCGCTTAATCGGGTATTCGGGGCGGGGACGGGGCGTGGAATTTTTTTTTTAAGAATTCAATACTTTAAATGAAAAATTTTACGAAATTTCATTAGTTCTAATAGAAAATAGCAATTAAAATTATTTGTATAAATCTAATGAATATGTGCAATAAAAATAAACTATCAAAAAAAAAAATTTTAACGGGTAGTAAACGGGCCACCCCCCCCCCCCCCCCCAACCCTGCCTTAAACGGGTAACGTGGCGGGATGAGGCTGGGAATTTCTTACCCTCACCCGGCCCCGTTAACATCCCTATATATTTGTCACCAGTTTGTCTATTAATGTTTTGTCCTCGTTTGGACTTTTGAATTACTTGAGAAAGCGACAAATATCTCGGGTAAAATTGATGCACTCTTTGGGATTTTTTTATAGTAGCCAACACATAATTGGAAATCCTTTATTGCCCTGTCTACGGGCAATTATATATCAAGAATTGTTTTTAGATGTTTGCAGCAGCAAGCATCTATTTCTGCAAGAGTAGTGTTTTTCAACTGTTTTTGGGAATTTCTTATTGCATACATTTAGAATCTTAAGTCTCTCTCTCTCTCTCTCTCTCTCTCTCTATCTCTCTATCTATCTATCTATTATTTAAGAGAAGGGATAAGAGACCGAAACTGAGGGAAACCCCCCCCCCCCCCCCCCCAATCTCTGTAATGATTTATTTGATTGTGTTTGATATAATCCTACCGAAATTTTGTGTTTTATGTTTCTTCCAATCTTCTAAATCACATTGATTATGTCTTTTTGTAAGTTCCTCTCTAATATTATCTTCTCTGGTATAGTTCTGCAGCGGGAATACTATTACCATGACATTCCTGGTTATTTAACTTCAAAAACTGTTTAATTGAGTACATGGCAACTTGTGAAACGGATGACTCCCCTGCATTTTTTCATTTTGAACTACGTTAAGTTGATCGGTGAACTGTAGATGTATGAAAATTGTGTTTGCTTATGAAGTTATATAATTTGCTTCTTAGATGGTGATTCACCTCCTGAGAAAGCTTTTTTAGGCCGCCTCTTGGAAACAGGCGCAACTGAAAGTAGCTCAGCTGGCACAACCACAGATCTGACTGAAGATGATAGACAAATTGATGGTGAAAAGACAAAGAGCATATTGCATAAGATAGTCAACGCATGCGAGGATTTGGGTAATCTGAAGAGTAGCTTGTCTACTGCATGTTTGAATGTGCTTCCGTCTTATGGTAAGACCATACAAGGAACATCCGTACAGCTTTGAAGCTTTTGAATGTAGATCACCAATTTCTTATCATCATTCTAGGTGCGTATCTTTGATTGCTTCATTTTTCTGTTGTCATTTTCTTTCCTTTCTATTCTCCTGTCGTAGGATGGGGCCAGCAGGGGTTACCGTGTGATTTGCAGGCGGAAGTTAAGAATCTGAGACTGGCAGTGGGAAGTATTCACTTGAAGCACAAATCACTGGCTGCTGAATTTCATGGCCATCGAGACACTGACACAAAGAATAAAGCCGATCTTAAATGTTTGAAAGGTAATTGTTTATTCTGACTGAAATCTTTACTTTAATAGGTGTATACCACTTCATTTTGTTACAGCTAAGCATATTGGTGTTCTTTTAGTGCACAATTCTCTTCAACGTCTTTGACTAATATCTTTCAGCTCAAGCCTCAAGCTACATGGGGCTAAGTACTCAGCTAAAATTTTACTAGGTTCCAGGTTTCAACGCTTTGAGTAGTTAGTGTAATTATTTTATCTACACTTGTATTTGTATCCATTTGAAAGAGTTAGAGGTATTTTTCTTTTATGCCATTGATTTTAGAAGACGGGCTGTTAGTTATCTTGCATAGAAAGTGGAAGTCGGTTGTCAATCTGTGCTGGTGGAAGTAGATACTGCTCAGAGTGAATCTTCATCAATGTGTGTATATTTGGTTTCAAGAAATTTTTTGGGTGCATTTGCTTTCTTGAAATTGTTTATGTGATGATGATTGCTTATTTGTTTTTGTGAAGTTCTATGATGCACCGACCCGGACACGTGTGTCTGACACGATACGTGTCGGATACGCCGACACGCGATTTTTAAAAAAAGTACAAACATGACACGTCATCGACACGTTGATTAAATTCTTCATTTATATAGTATAAATTTAGTTTTATACTTGTTATTTATTTTTCTTGTTGAAATCTTTTAAACATGAGTACCTATTTGTTACTTGCTAATAATTTTGAATTAACAATATATAATATTTCTAATATAAAAAGAAAAATGAGTACAGTAGAGTGTCCGAGAAGTGTCGGTATCGACTCGTGTCCGACACGGACACACTACCCTGATTGAAGTCCATGCTACAGAGGTGAAGTTGCTCGAGTATAATATCTACCTCTTTATATATATATATATATATATATATATATATATATATATATATATCTCTGTCTTGTTGCCTGCCTATCTCTCTTTGATTGTATTTACACTGTTAAAGATGTAACAACTCTTGAAGTAGGTTGAACACTTGGATTGGAGTATTTACCTAGTTGATTTCGAAGCACATGCAAGCCGTCTTTTTCAACCTTCATACAAGTTCTTTTCGAAGCATGCTTTTTATTAATTCAAATCGTTTTACCAAATTGTTCAGAGGTCAAAAATTGAATATTGAACTTTATACTTAAGAAAAGAAGAATCAGCTGAGCTTGAGGAATTCTGAAGGCTAGGTCATTAAAGAGCTTGAGTAAACTGGCTCTTGTTATCTTTCTCTCGACAGTCTGGCGTTTCTCCTTTGTTACAGTTGTTCGTTTCGATATTTTTTGCAGCTTTTGAAGAGATAAAATGTAAACGATTTCAATGTATCAACCAAAAAAAAAAACATATACAAAATTTTCAAGTAGCATTTAGTTGCCAATAGTCTTTTGCTGCAACATGCATCCTGTATGCATGCTCTGAACCTTCTTAGCTGTTTCTATGCTTTTATAACTGAACTTATGGAGCACTACATAGAATCTAGTAATGTCACTTGCACGGTGCTATTGAATGATTTGAAGAATCATACTCAAGATTTTCTTGCTCCTATTTTTTAGAGGACTATTTTCAAGTTTGCTTTTTTCATTTCATTTGGAGTCGTAAAAAATATTTTATGTAGCAGACCCCTAATTTTTTTGAATATGGCTTAGTCGTGCAACAGTCTTTATCTTATATATATATAATCCATTATATCTGCTGGAAAATCAGGAAGGACACCGCCAAATTTAAAATTTAAAAATAACAAGAGGGGACTTGGAGGCTTACTTTGAAGTCTGCTTTTGATGTCATTTATACATCAACTTCGTTGATCTTGTTCACCACTTGCTTGATGCAATGTACTTTGTATTCATTTCACTAGAAGCGTTGTTGCTTTTTCTCAAAAACAATATGATAGACCCGCAATCCACATGACATTCTAGAGGCTCAAGAAAGGAGCAAGGGCAGAATAGGGAATTGGTTAGAGAACAACCACATGCACAGCCACTCAGTTAGTTAGACAAGCCAGTATAAATAGTAGCAGGAATCACGTGAAAAGGGGAGAAATTAGTGGAACAATAGGAGAGTATTGGCCTCTCGAATGCCAAATATCTGTATTTTCTTTTCTTCTTTACAATCAAAGAGCTGAGTGTATTTCATTCTGCTAGTTGACAATCAATATAGAGTTGCTTCCATTCTTCTTTACTGTCTTAAATTACAAATTGTTCAGGTATCTATCATTGGTATTAGAGCACTACGATCGGGATGGTGAATTTATCAGATCGAGTAGGAGATTTGGAAGGGGTCCACAAGAAAATGCAGGAACAAATGGAGGGTTTGCAATCTGGGGTTGAAAGTATGCAGCTGGATTTGCAAAGAGTCCAGGCTATCGAGAAAAACATGCCCCTCATACTAGAGCAGTTCACCTTCATGAGAACGAAATGGGAGGAAGGGGAAAAAGAGAAAAAGCAAAGGGATCGAAGGAGGAAGGGAATCAGGGTATACCTTACTCTCTGAAAACTCTCCAGGGGTAGAGACAAGCAATCGAGCCGGAAGTGGGGGTGCAAGACCAGAAGTAAGGGGAAGAAGGCTGGAAATGCCGGTATTCTTAGGGAAGAATCCAGATGATTGGATCTTCAGGGCTGAACGATATTTTTTGGTGAACCAATTGACAGAAGTGGAGAAGCTAGAAACGGCAGCACTTTGTTTTGACGGTGAGGCTCTCTCCTGGTTCCAGTGGGAGCAGAAGAGGAAGAATATAAGAACTTGGGAGGTGCTCAAAGTGTTGCTAAGATCTCGATTCAGATCTTCTGTAGAGGGCTCCATGGAAGAACGATTCCTAGCTCTGCGACAAGACGGGTCGGATGGCCTTCGAGACTCTTGCAGTGCCGATCGGAGGGGTTTCTGACGCCATGTTAGAAGGCCATTTCATAAATGGACTGAAACCAGAAATAAAGGCTGAAATCTGGGTATTAAAGCCTGCTGGGCTCGAACAGATAATGGAGCTAGCCTAACGGATCGAAGAAAAAATGATGTGGCAGGTCCGATTCAGTAGATCTAACCCAATAAGAAATAATAAATCAGCCCCCAACCCAAATTGGCAAAACCCTCCATTTCGACAGGCGATTCAATCTGTTCACTCCACCTAAAACACTCTAACCTTTACGCGAACGGAACCATGCCTGGGGTTCAGAAACGCGACATCTCCAGGTGACGCTACTCAGAAATTTAAGAAACTCAGTGAAGCCGAGTTCAAAAGCAAGCGTGAGAGGGGACTGTGCTTCCGCTGTGACGAAAATTTTTTTGTAGGACATAAGTGTAAGAACAAAGAGCTGCAAGCTCTGCTTGTGTATGATGAGGAGCTAGAGGAAGGATGGGAAACGGAGGTAATGAAGGAAGAGCCAGAGAGAAATGAGCAATTAATTACGGGAGAGGTGGTAGAGTTGTCCATGAATTCTGTGGTTGGCCTCACTCCACCGTAAACTATGAAAATTTGGGGAGTGATCTCCGGGCAGGAGGTGGTGGTACTAATTGACTGCGGGGCTAGTCACAATTTTATTTCAGCTGAGTTAGTCCAGAAATTAGACTTGAAGAGAACATATTCCGATTGACTGTGGGGCTAGTCACAATTTTATTTCAACTGAGTTAGTCCAGAAATTAGACTTGAAGAGAACAGATACCGTCGGATACGGGGTGATCATGGGAACGGGGATGGCGGTGCAAGGCGCGGGGGTGTGCAAAGGGGTACTCTTAACACTTCAAAATATTGATGTAGTTGAGGATTTCCTTCCTTTAGACTTGGGCAGCTCTGACGTGATTTTGGGAATGAAATGGTTATCATCACTGGGGGTAACCAAGATTGACTAGAAGTCACTGACGATGAAATTCTAGAGTGGGGGCACAACCACTACACTGCAAGGAGATCCCAGCTTGAGTAAAGCTATGGTTACTCTGAAGGCTATGATGAAAGCCTTCAGGGAGGAGGGAGAGGGTGCACTACTCGAACTAGGTAATATGGGAGTTGAGTCTGGGGAGGAGCACGAGAGGGCACCAGCAAGGTTGATGGAGCTGCTGGAGGAATTCAATGAGATTTTTGAGGAACCTTTGGGTTGCCCCCACAGAGACAAGGACCATGCCATCCACTTGTAACCTGGAACAAACCCAATTAGCGTGAGGCCCTACCGTTACCCGCATGTTCAGAAAAATGAGATGGAGAGGTTGATCAAGGAGATGTTAGCTGCAGGGATTATCTGGCCAAATAACAGCCCTTTCTCTA
The DNA here is from genome assembly GCA_035079005.1 of Fraxinus americana. NCBI lineage: Eukaryota > Viridiplantae > Streptophyta > Magnoliopsida > Lamiales > Oleaceae > Fraxinus > Fraxinus americana. The sequence continues at coordinate 27,316,055 of CM068719.1, read as the reverse complement.
GCCCGGTGTTGTTGGTTAAAAAAAAGATGGGGGGTAGGCTTTTTGTGTGGATTATCGAGCTGTGAACAAGGTAACGATACCAGACAAATTTCCCATTCCGATGATCGATGAACTACTGGATGAATTACATGGAGCTATAGTTTTTTCTAAACTCGATCTTAAGCCTGGGTATAATCAAATTCGAGTTATACCAGAGGATATTCCTAAGTCAGCTGTCAGCATTTAGGACACACGAAGGGCATTATGAGTTCTTGGTAATGCCATTTGGATTGACAAACGCACCTGCCACATTCCAGTCTCTCATGAATGAAATATTTAAGGAGCATTTGAGGCGCTTTGTGCTAGTGTTTTTTGATTATATATTAGTTTTCAGCCAGAGCCTGGAGGATCACGTAGAGCATTTAAGGAGAGTTTTGCAGATACTCAGACACCTCAGTTGTATGCTAACCGCAAGAAGTGTAGTTTTTGGCCAACGGGAAGTAGAGTATTTGGGGCACTGCATTTCACTCCAGGGGGTGGCGCTGACACGTCAAAAATCAAAGCCATGGTAGACTGGCCTAGCCCTCGTTCCTTGCGGGAGTTGAGGGGATTCTTGGGGCTCACGGGTTACTACCATCGTTTTGTAAATGACTACGGTAAATTAGCATGGCCACTGACAGAGCGCTTGCGCAAGGATAATTTCTTTTGGGATGAGGAAGCCGAGCAGGCATTCTTAAAACTGAAGACAGCCATGATGGCAACCCCAGTTCTGGTCCTTCCGAATTTCAACAGGCCATTCGTGGTAGAGACAGATGCTTCAGGTTTCAGGTTAGGGGCGGTGTTAATGCAAGATCAGCACCTTATTGCGTACTTCAGTCTCGCGCTCAGTCCGAAAGGGAAGTTAAAATCGGCTTACGAAAGGGAACTGATGGCCATTGTATTTGCAGTGCAGAAATGGAGGCATTACCTGCTGGGTCACAAGTTCTTTGTGAGAACAGATCAAAAGAGCTTGAAGTTTCTGTTAGAAAAAAGGGAAGTGAACTCGGATTATTAGAAATGGTTACTGAAATTAATAGGGTATCAATTTGAAGTTCAATACCGCCCGAGAAGTGATAACAAGGTTGCTGATGCACTTTCCCGCATCAGCTCTTCCACGGAACTGATGGTCCTATCGGTGCCTGCAGTCATACAATTGGATATTTTAGCAGAAGAGGTCCGCGCAGGTCTACAAGTCCAGAATATCATTCAGGAGCTCACGCAACACCAATCTAACATGTCAGATTTTTCATTGGTGAATGTTCAACTGTCGTTTAAGAACCGTTTATTCTTGCCAAAAGGGTCCAGATTGATTCCAATTATGCTGCAAGAGGGACATGACAGTAAGAGCGGGGGACATTCGGGTTTCCTAAAAAACATACAGACGAATTGCATCCAATGTTTATTAGGAGGGTATGAAGGCAGATATTCAAGGTTATGTAAGGCAATGTGCAGTTTGCCAGCAAAACAAAACCTAGCCTTATCTCCAGGGGGATTATTACATCTCCTTCCTACTCCGAATCAGATTTGGGAAGATATAGCAATGGATTTCATCAAAGGTCTACCGAAATTGGGCACCATGGATACAATTTTAGTGGTGGTGGATCGATTAAGCAAATATGGGCACTTCATAGGACTCAAGCATCCTTTTACGGCGGCAAGTGTGGCTGGGATTTTTATTAAAAAGGTGGTAAGATTGCATGGGATACCTCGTTCCATAGTGTCAGACAGGGATAAGGTATTCGTCAGCCATTTCTGGGAAGAATTGTTCCGTTTACAGGGTATGAAGCTCAGTCGTAGTACGGCCTACCACCCCCAATCCGATGGACAATCTGAGGTACTAAATCGCACACTAGAAACATATCTTCGCTGCTTTGCTTCCTCCCGACCCAAGTCGTGGTTCAGCTGGCTACCTTGGGCTGAATTATGGTACAACACCTCATTTCACACTGCAAGCAAAACAACTCCCTTCCAGGTTGTTTACGGGCGCGAACCACCGGTGCTATTAAGATTTGACAAGGGGACTACACACGTTTTAGCAATAGAACAGCAACTTCGAGAACGAGATTAGGTTTTTGATGAACTGAAGGCTCGATTACCGAGGGCTCAAGAGAAGATGCAGAGCATAGCTAACTCCAAACGAAGAGATGTCAATTTCGCAATGGGGGATCTGGTATATCTGAAAGTACGATCGTACCGCCGCAAAACTCTAGCAGCGCGACCTAATAAGAAGTTGGCACCAAAGTTTTACGGTCCATTTGCAGTGGGACAGAAGATTGGTCCAGTTGCTTACAGACTGATTTTACCGCCGACATGTAACATTCATCCCGTGTTCCATGTATCCCAGTTACGTAAAGCATAAGGAGCAGTGCAAGCAGTCAAAGAAGTACCTGACCAATTGAGTGAAGAGTTAGAAATGCTGGCTGAACCGAAGCATTGCTGGGGGTACGGCAAGGCTTAGGTGGTAACATCAGAGGGTTGGATGTTCTGATACAATGGAAAGGGCTACCACCACTTGAAGCTACTTGGGAGTCTTACAACATGATTAAACACCAGTTTCCATCTTTTCACCTTGAGGACAAGGTGAGTCTCATAGGGAAAGGTAATGATAGACCCGCAATCCACATGACATACCAGAGGCGCAAGAAAGGAGCAAGGGCAGAATAGGGAATTGGTTAGAGAACAACCACATGCACAACCACTAAGTTAGTTAGACAAGCCAGTATAAATATTATAAATAGAAGCAGGAATCACATGAAAAGGGGAGAAATTAGTGGAACAATAGGAGAATATTGGCCTCTCGAATGCCAAATATCTGTATTTTCTTTTCTTCTTTACAATCAAAGAGTTGAGTGTATTTCATTCTGCTAGTTGACAATCAATATAGATTTGCTTCCATTCTTCTTTACTGTCTTAAATTACAAATTGTTAAGGACCCAACCATTGATCCCAAAAGTCCAGGCTTAATGGGGATTGGAATTCCGCCCTTTTAGACCCTAACATTACCCCACGGCCCAAGATCAGACGTCCACGGCGGCCCACTACAAGGCAACCTCTTCTTTACCAGCCGGCCCAGATCTGAGTTGCTGGCATTCAGCACTTTGCTTGTGTCGCCCCTTCCGGGATTCGAACCCTTAATGTGGGGGTGCTCTGATACCAATTGTTAAGGATTCAACCATTGATCTCAAAAGCTCAGGCTTAATGGGGATTGGAATCCCGCCCTTTTAGACCCTAACACAATACTGTCTGTTTGAGGGTTTTTTCAAAATAATTTTTCTTTAAAATGTGCTGACCCTGTGTTGTCCTTTTTGCATGATCTTCAAATTATTTGGTAAGCTTCATGTATGCTCGAAATGTCCTGTTGAGAGGTACTGTAACTGACATATTTTGGTTGTATATATAAAGGAGAGTTGGAGAATTCGATTTCGGAATTGGAAGAAAGCAACCGTAATTTGGCAATCCTAAAAGTGGAGAGAGATTTGGCAAAAGGAGCATCTTTCCCCGTCCTGAATCAACGAAACAAGCACGTCATGAGTGATGATACCAGAGACAAACAAGACGATTTGCAACAGACGGAGTCAACACTCAAGGAGTTATTGGTATTCACCTGCACTCTGTTTCCTCTAGCTCATATGGATTGTGTTTCCACTTGTAAAATGGTCTAATCTGATTTGCATACTTGTGCAGAACCAATCCTCTTCCCGACTACAGGAACTCAGACGTCTTCATGAAGATAGGATAAAGATATTGAGGCAGTTATCAAATTTGCAGGTTAATTTTTTTTCTTGCTTTCTCATGTTTAGATTGTTGTTCGTCTTATGTGGTGTTTTCTGATTATGTTTTTACTCACTCCTTTCTTTTACTAGTATATATAAATTGGTTTTTGTTTGACAGAACAATCTGAAGAATGTCAAATGTATTTGTTCCTCCCGAGCATATCTTCTGCTAAAAGATCAACTTGCAAAGTCTAAAGCCGATGTAGTTCGATATCAAGCGCTTTATGAGAAACTACAGGTTGTTACTGCTTGGTAGTTTCGATTTTAACTTCATATTTGGTTTTTGAACAGTATTTAGTCTCTGTGTTGACTCATCAACTTAATTCAGGTTCAGAAGGACAGTCTTGCTTGGCGGGAAAAAGAAATTCACATGAAAAATGAATTTGTTGACGTTTTATGCCAATCTTCGATGGTTGCCGAGTCTAGGATATCTGATCTGGAAACAGAGATTAAAACATGCATTGAAGAAAAAAGGCTAATTGAAGCCAAGGTGGTAGAGGCGTCTAGAGAACCTGGTATTACCTCATATCTCATGGCTCCTTGTTGCTTCTCTGTCTAATCTTCACACAGATATATTGATTTTATTAACCTCAGGTAGGAAAGAAATCATTGCGGAGTTCAAAGCTTTAGTTTCTTCATTTCCTGAGAAAATGGGTAACATGCAGAATCAGTTAATTCAACACAAGGAGACTGCTTCATATATTCATTGTTTGTGTGCTGATGTCCAATCGCTTATCAACATTCTCGATGGCAAGGTGGGATTTGTTATACTTGCAGTCATTTTTGTCTAAATTATTTGTCATGCCGGTTAAAACCATTTCTTAAATATGTATAGGCTAGGGAATTGGACTCATTATCCTCCAGATCTGCTGAGCAAAATGCTGAAATACAGAAATTACAAGCTGTGGTATGATTTTTGCCTTCTATGACATAAGCATATGGAGACGTCTCATGTTACATTAAGTTTACTTGTCAAGCAATCCTTTTTCTTGATCTAAGGTGCAAAAAAGAATGTTACTCTTTTATATGATTTGTAGTTGCTGCTCTTGACCCAAAAAAAATTACCTAACAGTGCCATTTAATGGAACGAAAAGAAGGGTTTATGAGCCTTGGTTCTGTTGGAGAATATCTGTTGTATGTCACCTAACATTTATGGCAGAAACCCACTTTGACCAATTCATAAGTAATGTAAATAGACAACATATATAGCAGTCTGATGCATTATCTAGGCATACTGTAAGATGATCTGCCAGATTCTCTTTTCATGATTTGTGGTTGTCACTCCGGCTTGCACACATCCTTTTAGCCCAGTTCTATCTTTTGACGTGGACAACAAGGTTTCTGCAAATCAACATTTAAAATGACTATTTTAATTCAAATGTTTTGTAACTTTGATTTCTTGGTGTAGGTCCATGATTTGAAGGAAGCTGATTCTGACATGAAGCTTTTTTTGGAAATGTATAGACGTGAATCAACTGATTCAAGGTTAGCATTTTCTTTAAAGGGTTTTGTTCTCATCATATTCAATTCACTTTTGGTTTCTTCTGTTCTTAAACTGCTTCTGGTTGAAGGAGCACACTTATTTCAGTATTAATCATAGAGGAATTCCTATTTTTCTAGTGCTGCAACCATCATATTACAGTCTGAAACATTCCTGCTATTTATTGTTTTTTCACTTTAGCCGTAGTCTCTACTTTCCCATTTTGATTAGTAGACCACATCCCATCTTTTACCCTATTAAAAAATTGCACTCAATCACTGGAATTGTTTACTGGTGATCAGGAAGCATAGTGGAAAGCTAAAATTATTAGATAAAAATTTCATTTCATGATGATTTTACACTGAAGAACCAACACTTATCATAGAAAAGGAGTGTCACGTTGCGATACGTACGTGTATATATTTATTAATACCTGACATGAGGGAGACTTGACATTCTTTCGCCAGGGGTTTGACATCCTTGTTGTGTGTCCTATATTATTCATGTACTTTTTTTTTTTTTTGATTTCTTTCATGCAAGGGACATTTCCTGGTTATGACGAGGACATGAGTCCCATTTTATAAATTATTGAATGTAAAGTTGGAAAAGTTATATTATTATAAAATTTGAGTCAGAAATCTATGAACTATATGCATTTTTTCTTTCGTCACTGCTAAATTAATAATAGAACTTAGGGCTGTCCGTGGGTCGGTTCGGTTCGGTTTTGAAGAGACCCGAACCGATCCAAAACTTTCGAGTATTTAATAAATGGAACCATTTGGGTTCGGTTCGGGTCCGTACCATAATTAAATTTTTTAATATTTACAGTAACACTACATAAATACAACTAATGACATTTCATTCGTAACTTTTACAAATTAATGTAGCCCAATTCAAAAACATATAAATAACTAGCCGTCCAATAAGATTAATTCAATGCATACAAATACGAAAAAATAGATATTAATATTACAGCTACACTACATAAAGTATATTCATTTGCTTCAAATTAAAATGGGCTAATGGGCTTTAAAAAGGATATGGGCTTTAAAATTAAAATTATGCAATAATCTGATTTATTTAATTAATTTGTTAATTTGTTTAGAAAAAATAAAATAATTTAATTAATTCAATCTAAAAAATAAAAAAATTATTTAATTTCGGTTCTTCAGTTCTTGGTCTAGACCCGACCCAAACCCATCGGTTCTCAATTCGGGTACCCGTTCGGGTATTTAATTTACGAAGAACCGCTCGATTCGGTTCGGTTCGGGACTTTTGGACACCCCTAATAGAACCCGAAGTCATCTTACAACTTCTAATTCAAAATATTTCACCCTGCAAAACTCAAAATTAAAGCTAAAAGAAGTGTTTAAGTCATATTGAAAAATAATTAGCATAAAAATAATATTTGATTTTATAGTTTTAAAGAATATAAATTATCTTGTCCTTGAAGTTAGTGCTTTGTTGAAAATTATGTGTTGGCATTTGTTCGTCGTGTCCTTATCCTTCTTTATTATACCTTTAATTGGTTCATTTGGAGCTTCCCTCTTGGTGTTGATTTGTGAATTGTGTGACATGGGGTGGTAATGACAGTACTATTGATAGCAGTAATTTTTATAATATAACTGGGATTTTGGAATTTTTGTCCAGCATAACATAAATGGAATTGCATGATAAAATTATTATTATTATTATTTTTCTTTTTTTTTTTTTGGGGGGGGGGGGGGGGGGGGTTTTTAAATATGAAAATGCTGTGATTACACCCTTTATTTTATATGAAAGTTTTTAAAGAGAGTTTGGAAAATAGTAAATTTGCCACTAAGAAATGCTCGTGTTAGCACTTTGTCATCATAGCTAATTTTGAGTTGTGAGATCTTTCCAGATGTGTGTTACTTTTTTCGAACCAAAATTTTCTGAATCAACTATCTTGAAGCCAAGTGCTTTCTAACCTTGTTGTGTTGAATGTAGGGAAGTTGGTGAAGCCAGAAGTTCTGAGATCAAGGCTTGGGTTCATGTTCAGAGCCTGAAGAATTCTCTGGATGAACACAATTTGGAGAGGCGAGTTAAAGCTGCCATTGAAGCTGAGGCAAAAGCCCAGCAAAGGTTGGCCACTGGAGAAGCTGAGATTGCTGACCTGAGACGGAAGTTAGTGGCCACTAAAAGGTCTGTTAAATATTTTGCTGATGTTTGTCTAATACTTTAGCATACTGTACTTTCCATCAGTTGAAATTTAGACTTGATTTAAGGTTGTGTTTACGTCTCCGGTTTTGCCATCTTTGGCTGCTTTTGCTGCTTTTCCATCTGTACGCTTCCCTTTTCTCTTAAGTCTCTTTCCTATGGGTTATGAATGCTTGAATAATTGTGGCATTTTCTGGGGTAATTCTGATAAAGAATTGACAAGGTTCAATCGCTCCGTAAGAGTTTATATTTTCTAATTACTGGATGTTGTTGGGGAAATAACTGATTTTTAAATTCATCTGGATAGGTTTTACCATTTCATATCACATGCTTTAATTTTAGATTCGATTTCTGGTACTCAAGAATGTGTATCTAAGATTTTGATGATCTTTTTGTTCCTATATGATGCTTGCTTTCTGTGTTTCATGGCCACAAAATTTTGAAAGACTGAAATGGCTGGGATGCAATTTCATTGGATGTAGACCTAACTTGAAGGAGCACGGCAGTAATGACCATAAACTCCCAACACAATCGGATTATGCATCTCTAAAAAGGAGAGAAGATGAGAATTGACATAGAGAGAGAGAGAGTTGGGAGTCATGTTATCAGGGGATGATTTTGATGAGAAACTGGAAGTTGCAATATGGGGTGGGTGGGATGGAGAATGAATTGTTGATCATGTGCTGACATGGAGTATTTCTTATGCATCTTTTGTCAACTGATCGATGACGTAATTTAGGATTTTAGGGTTTTGGTGATCAATTTGAGGAACTTTGAAGTGTCAATGGAAATGGAAGTCAGGGTGAATCTAGTTGATGGTAGAGGGGATTATATCCAACAATGGTAAAAGCTGGTGGCTAAGTGCTGAGAAGAAAGATAGAGAGAGACGAGTGTTGAGAGAAAGTTGAAAGTGAATTGTAAAGGTGTAAAAAAGTGTCAGGCTGCCTGGAACATGAAAAACCCTGCCCAGTAGGGGATATCTCATGGGCTGTGTCGTCATTTTAAAATAAAAGAGCGTGCAGAGAGCTTGAGTTAGGACACTGTAAAATTTCGACTCCCGCTGGGAGTTTAGACTTTTGCAGAGCCCCAAGATTTGCTGCTGAGAGCAACAACTGGCTCTCTGCCACGAACATATATTTTTGTTTTTCAAGAATAAAATAAAAATTCTAAAAGCATTTGACCCTTGGCATTTTGTTTTAAGTGGCTAGCGTTTCATAAATTGCAGCGCACTAGTTTGTAATGTAGCTTACAAAAGTTCTGATATTTCTTTTGATCCCACAACTTTTAAGTCCGTAAGTACCTATTTTCCTAAAAGTAGTTGTTCATTTCTATTGCTTGTATCCAAATCTTGTTTGATTTTTATCATGGGTGTATCTGATAACGTTGAAGCCGTGCCAAGTGTGGGTCTGTGTCTGAGATTTAACACAGACGTGTTCTCTTCTAGCTTTGACAGCGTATGAAAGCTGACTAGAGTTAAATGAACAAGAATAATTACTAAAAACATGCATATGATGTCTATCTGTAAAATATTCACTTTAGCAGGTCTAAGTTGCTTCTGTTGCCTTCTGAGTATACTGAATGATTGTTTATCTGTGAATATTTCAGGGAGAAATCCAAGCTTTCTGATGTCCTAAACTCCAAACACGAGGAAACAGAGGCCTATCTTTCAGAGATTGAGGTTTCTTTTCTATGGAACTTTTTTCAGATGGATGACTCCTTGTTTAAATTTCTCAAATTTGCCTAAACTTCTTGTTCCAACAGACCATTGGACAGGCATATGATGATATGCAGACTCAAAACCAAAAGCTTTTGCAACAAATTAGTGAAAGGGATGACTATAACATGAAGGTAGGCAATAAGCTGGATTTAAAAAAAAAAATGGAAATCTTCCAACTTCAATTTCTTTGATCTTAAAGTAATTTTTATATGATTTTTTCGTCATCTTTTTCTCCCATTTTGATTAATGGATTGGCAACAAACATTGAAGACACCTCTTAAAGTTTCCTAAATGTCAAAACCTGTCCGGTTAATTAGTATAGTAAACAAGTGAAATATTTGGACTTGCAGGTCATGACATATATCACATACCGGACATGTTGGACAACTTAGGCTAGACATGGGTTGCAATGTAGAAAACTTGCTTATTGCAATTTCATCTCGTGCTGTTGATTTCACTAGTTAATTTTGCACTTTTTCTGGAGTACGTATGTTGATTCACTAAGTTTGTACTTATTGACCTCTGTTATTTTTCATTGCCTGTCCCAAGCCCAGGTGATGGAGAAGGTTTGTAGTAGGTTGACAGTTTTCCTAGAACCTTTCCAAATCTTATGACATGAACCCACTTAATTTTGTGCTTGATATATATTGACTACTTCATTCCCATCACAATGAACTCAGTAATTGCTCAATATCAGTAACTGAACGTGAATATACTATATAGTTCATTACAGATTGTTTTATATGTTTATCATTTGCATGTCGTAGTTGTTCCATGTCTTTTTTTTCATTCAAGAATTGTCATACTGTGCGACTGTCATGTCATGTGCTACTCATGTTGCCATGTCTATGTCCATATCTGTGCATACATAACCTAGAGTTATGATGTAACTAAGATCCATGATTTCTATGTCCATATCTGTGCATACATAACCTAGAGTTATGATGTAACTAAGATCCATGATTTGTATCGTCAAACTGTTGATCTTGTGCTTTAGGATCTGTTTATATGGTTTTTCTTTTCAAACTCCTTTCAGCTGCTGGGAGTTTATGCATGCAACAATATCCACACAGCAGTTTATAGATGACACCTCCTCCTGACTGTTACCTCAAGTTATTTCTTATGTCTGTTGATACTGGATAATGTCCAATAGCTTACAGAGTGCTTTGTTTCCGCCAGTTATTATTGAGAAATCTTGTTTTCTTTTTACCATTAAGTTTATGCTTGTTTATTATCTCATACTTCTTAACTTGTTACCTGGTCTTGCCAGTTATTATTGAGAAATCTTGTTTTCTTTTTACCATTAAGTTTATGCTTGATCATCATCTCAAACTTCTTGTTACATGGTCATAATCTGCACCTTGATATTAGAGATCAAGAATGGATATTTATTTTTTTAATTTGGTTTTGGTCAGGCTGAAAATACAGCTATGTTATTGCTGGCATAGTCATAAAACTTAGGTGACATGAATTTCTGCATTTTTAACCTAGCTACACAAAATTGCATCTTTTCTTGTTTGGAGAAGGACCACAATTCAAACAAATATAGGCTCTGTTTGAGCCCCATTTTTTTTTTTTGTGAAAAATGAGTTTTGTAATAGTGATTTTTTTGGAGAATGTGTGATTAAAAAGTACGAAAAACTTCTGGTTTACGTGCGAAATTATTTTATTGGAAAAATGTGTGATTGGAATGAGTTTGGGGGAAATGAGTTTTTAGAAAATGAGGCTCAAACAGTGGCATATATTGTTGTTAGGGGTGTCCAAAAGTCCCGAACCGGACCGGATCGAACCGAGCGGTTCTTCATAAATTAAATACCCGAACGGGTACCCGAATCGAGAACCGATGGGTTTGGGTCGGGTCTCAGGTCTAGACCAAGAACCGAATAAGTACCGAAACTAAATAATTTTTTTATTTTTTTTATTGAATTAATTAAATTATTTTATTTTTTTCTATACAAATTGACAAATTAATTAAATAAATTAGATTATTTCATAATTTTAAGTTTAAAACCCAAATCATTTTTAAAATCCATTAACTCATTTTAATTTGAAACAAATGAATATACTTTATGTAGTTTTGCTGTAATATTAATATCTACTTTTTGGTATTTGTATGCATTGAATTAATTTTATTGGACGGCTAGTTATGTATATGTTTTTGAATTGGACTACGTTAATTTGTAAAAGTTACAAATGAAATGTCATTAGTTGTATTTATGTAGTGTTGTTGAAAATATTAAAAAATTTAATTATGGTACGGAACCGAACGGAACCGACCCGAACCGAACCGAACGGAACCTAACCCGAACGGTTCCATAATTATATTTGGACCCGACGGGTCCATTTATTAAATACCCGAAAGTTTTGGGTCGGTTCAGGTCTCTTCAGAACCGAACCGAACCGAACCAACCCACGGACAGCCTTAATTGTTGTTCAGCTTGCCTGGTGGCTCTTTTAAGTGAAAGTGGAGCAGAGTCCTTGTATATTGTTTTTATCTTTCTGGGCTGCGTAGTACCTGTAAAGCTCCGAGGAGAAAGCTCTTCAAGCTTCCCTTTATTCATTTCTAAGCTAAGGTCTCAGGTCTTCGAGTCAGCCTACTCTTTTTTGAAAACTCTAGCACCCACGGGCATATGGCCTGGGAGGTCTTTCCTTTCAGCTGGCCTCTCTCATGGTGCCAACCTTGTATTAACATTCTCGTCAAAATTCATCGATCCCCGATTTGGATTTTGAAGATAGCAGGGTAAAGAAATTGCTTCCAAGAATGTTGAAATCCCAAGCTTGTTTAGTTGTCCAAGTGAAACAGTTTGGAAAATGATTTTCCAAGTGGCTTTCATTTGCAAACAGAGAAGAAGACAAATTTAAAATGCAATAAAAACAGAGAGATTTAAGTGGACTACGTAATTTCGTTGCGTTTTCGCACTTCTCCTGATCTTCTATGCGGCTACTTGTTTCCTTTCAAACTATAGAAGTGTTTTGAGAGTTTCCCAAAGTAGCTTTTGCTTACTATTTTGTCTCTCATGGAAAAGTTTTTGACGTGGTATTTGCACTTATTTTCCTCACTAAGTCCTCATTTCAAATAAAGTGTCCTTTTTTTGTAAATGTTAATGTGTGAGAGATGAATCCTTGTCAAGGTTTTGTGGACTCGCTGCCTCATTTTCTGTGTATAAGCAATGCAACAATCTTTGCTTGATTAATCCCCCCCACTCCTCACCCATGAAATAGGAAACACAAATAGATTTTAGCTTTCAATGGATTTTATTTCGGCTTGTCATCTAATCGGTATTACTGTTGCAGCTTGTTTTTGAAGGTGTGCATTCAAGGCAGATGAGAGATAATCTACTTGTGGAGAAGCGTTCCCTAGAGAGAGCCATACAACGAACCAAGACATCTGTTGATTTTCTTGAAACAAAAGTAGCTGGAATTGAAGATCAGGTAATTCGAGTCTCTCAATTAAATAAAATTTTTGGTACACTGCTTAGTTTAATCAAAATTATTATTGTTATATGTATTTAGAACTCGTCATTGGTAATATTTTTTGCAGTTGAAGAGCTACTCGGATCAAATTCAGAGACTCACAGAAGATAGGGTCCAAATGGTGGCTACTTTCGAAAATAACCAAAAGAGACATTTAGATGTGAAAAAGTCCTCTCAGCAACTGATAGAAACTCTTGAGGAAGCACAGGCCATGGTTGACAGGGGTCGACTGGATCTTGCCGAGCTGCAGATAGAGCTAGAGAAAGAGAGGTGGTTGGAATTTCCGTTATATTTTACTATTTTACATAAAACTAGAGAAAGAAAGTTGGAATCTATATTGCATTTTTCCAGTTATATGGAGATGCTTTTTATTTTTCTTTGTTTTTGGTTTGTTTTTATCTTTCTTAAACTTTTCTCCTTACTAGATTTGAGAGAAAGAGAGTTGAAGCAGATCTAGAAACCATGAGAAGGAAGGCTGAACAATTGAAGTCACATGCTGACGGCTCATCTGAAGCTGAAAAGCTTAAGCAGGAACTCGGAGAATACAAGGAAATACTCAAGTGCAGTGTTTGCCATGATAGCAGAAAAGAGGTATGTCTTCAATTATCTTCGTTATATCTTCCATCAAAACATTGCTGAGTTGGGAGGGGGTCCAAGGTTCAAATTACACGTTTACCACCACTTTTCTCCTCTTTTGTTGACTTGGGCAACTAAGTTGACCAGGTCTTTTGTTGTGTGGGGTTGGGAGGCCACTTGGGTAACCTGCTCATAATGTTTTTTCCATATCTTCTTAAAAGCTTAAATTCTGCTATAACGGTTCGCTCACGTGCATATTTCTAGAGCTAACAAGTGTTCTTTGCAGGTGGTTATCACAAAATGCTTCCATCTGTTTTGCAATCCTTGTGTAAAAGGAATCATTGAAACGCGTCACCGCAAGTGCCCAGTATGTGCAGCAAGTTTCGGGCCTAACGACGTCAAACCTGTATACATCTAACCAGGAGTTGGAGCCTGGCAGTGATGCATCACTGCCTCAGATGGTGGACAATGTTCACATGTATTTATGTACTTAGATATGCTGAGACCAAAAGATTCATAGCAGGAATTTCTAAAAGCTCCTCTTCCATCATCACAAATCAGGGCCTGGGTTTCACATTTCTCTTGGTGTTTTCTGTTGTATATATGTTTACTGCTCAGAGCACTTGGATACTTTTTAACTTGTTACTTTGCATTGTTAGGCATGAAGTTTTGAGTGACCATTTCATTAATAAAAATTTCGACCCTAAGCCCCATAGACTTTTTACATCTCTGGCCATCGTGTGAGGGAGGGAGGAAAGTTCCAGAAGGAGCATTAATTGATTTTGGCGCCACAGTCTTACCGATTTATTTGCGATTGTTTTTGAATATTTATTGTTTGTAGTGTGATTAGATGATTGAAATGTAACTTAGGATTCTTAATATGTATATATACATATATTTCCGTTACATGATAGTGATTAGATTTTTTGGTCATTTATGGGGATATTTGTTCTTCCGTCTTCTTGCTTCCCCTTGCAGCAAGACTGGCCGAATCTCGAGCTTGCTTCTTGATTTTAATTGGATTCATCACATTCTTTTATCCTGGACGGGTGTTAGTATTATTCTTCAAATAATACTAAAAAAACTGGCATTTTGAAGGAATTAACTCGGGCTGGGTTGGAATGATGAATCCATGTTAATATACAAATGACAATGGAAAAACTGGTCCCTCTTTGTTCCAGTGATGTATCCATTTGTATCTTGACAGCAATGAATCAAAGTCCTATTTAAAGAACATGGAACCCATTTTTCTGTTTAATGAATCAAAAATTCTGGGCATGTCTATTGTCCTGTATTTAAGGCATTGTTTGGATTGATGTGTATTTAGTTAATTGGCGGGTTGCTTTCTACTCAGCTCTAATGTCTATCCGCCCGAGAAATCAGTAGATTGGATCGTATAATTAGCCCTTGTTTGGTATGAAGTAAAATCAGATTTTTAGTAGATTTTGATAAAAGTTGATAAAATGTGTAGTTAAAAAATTGTGAAATTTATAAAAAAAAATGGGGTCAAAATGATTATTGATTTTGACTTAGATTAAGATATGAATTTTAATTGGTATCAAACAGGGGCTTAAGAAATTTGGCGACGTTCCTCACTTATTCTATCTAATCGAGCCTTCGAGGTTTAGACCCCCATTAACATGTTTGTACTTTCCAAGCTAAAAACAAAATTCTCTCTTAAGCCCTTGCTTGACAATTATTTGAAATTTTTTTTTATATATTTATCTTCAATCACATATTTATACAATAAAATATTTTGTATATTTTTTCATATTTTTTAACTATACATTCTATTAAAAGACTATTTAAAATTGTTTTTTCTTTCATACGATGGTTGTCAAACAGGGGCTTTTGTGGATTTGAATGGTGAACATGCGCAAGACATAAGGACAACCTTTGGACGACATTGGATTCTTCAAAACATACCTTTGATGTGGAAAATTAGACTTGATATGTACAGTTTTTAATGTTACTGTATGGAATCTTGGCATTTTTAATCATCTCGGACTAAAACTTGGAGGATATCAACTTTTGTTACTCAATAATTCAAATAAAATAAATTTGGACGGTGTTAATTTCATATCAAATCTGTTATCAACCTATTTTTCGTCTCCAACTTTTGGAAAATTAGCGTTGTTCATCCAAATGGATGATCAACATGTTCCGAAAATGAAAAGGGCAAAATAACAACTTTATTGTTCTTAATTAAAATATTAAAAAAATGAAAAAGAAAAAAATCAGAAAGAAAAACAAAATAAAAAGATAAATAAAAAAATCAGAGAAGAAAAACAAAACAAAACAAAAGAATAATAATAATAATTAAAAAAAAAAAAAAAAGGATAACGAAAAGCCGTGTGGATCCCATATTCTTTTCTCTCTTTTTCGTATTTTCCATTTATGTATATTACGCTGCCCAAATAATTAATTTTATCTTTGAAAAAGATATATGCCACTTTGCCCAATAAAGCATTGCAATGTGGCTAAATGATTGAGGAAAGACTTCAAGGAGATGGTGATGGAAATGTCACTTATCAATTATAATAGTGTTTATAAATCATGGGTTTACATAATGAAATATGCAATTGAAATGTTGAATGTTGTGTTGTGTTTCACGGTGATTAAAATTAATTGAACTTTGAATTAGATTATAACTAAATTTTATTCCACACCAAACAAGACCTTATATTTTGTTTAACATTTCTTTTAAGCCTGCAGCTGAGGATTGCTCATCTGTAAACATAATTATTCGCAACCCCATTTGGCCTTATGGCTTTTGGGTCGACCTTGTTAACAAAGAAGGAATTCATAAAAAAAACTTAGGATTCGACACCATGATAAAGAATGCAATTAATCTACTTGTTCAAAATTAAGTTACAAAATTGTTTGACAAAATATGAACGTGGCAAGATTTAGGCCATTGATTCCAAAAACGATTTTTAAAATCATTGACCTAGATCTTGACATACTCATTTTGTCAACAAATTTTGTAAACTAATATTGTACACATAGCATTGATCGAAAGAATAAGTGGCGAACAATTTCAAGAATTCCATTGCATAAGAAACATGTCTTGGTATTCAGTGTCAAAATTTGACACACTTCTATAATTTTACAAGAAAATAAGATTTTTATCATAATCGGAGGTGTGAGGAAAATCGAGGTAGGGTGAAAAAGCTGATTTTTTTCTTCAATTTATTGGAGTTAGGATTGAACAATTTTTAACTTTTCAACGAATTTAATATCCCTTTTGAACATAAATTGTAAAAATACTAAAATAGACGAAAAAGATACACTTAAATGAGCTAGAATTTTTATTTCATTCTATCAATAATTAAAGTGCAAAGTAGGTCAAAAGTCTAAAAATGATATGGACCATAATATAATTTTTAGGCAATTTAAGGACTAATTCCATTAAAACCTTGCCTTGAATTCTTTATTCCTCTTCACTTATTTACTACCCCTATCATATTTATATTTCAACACTAATGCTGCCTCGCCGTCATATATATTATATACAGAAATATACATATATATGTGGGGGTGGTGGGTGGGGGTTCTGCTCTTGATTTTGAATTATCGAAATTACCAATGTGCTGTGGCTGTTGAATGGGGTTATTTCCAGTAGCAGTCCCATGGAAATGGATCATCAAGCCGGAATCCAATATCGGCGACTGCTTCAGCCAGCTTCCATGAAGAAGCACAGTAAGAAAATCCGACATTAAGGTCTCTTTCATTGAAGCAAAGATCTGGGAGGTCGAAAAATGCGTCGCTATCATCAACGGTTGAGCAAGAATTGGATGCTTCTAAATTTGTTGAAGAATGAGAGTTGGGCAGCGGCTCATGTGCTTCATCTTTGAATTCGCTGCTTGTAATTTGGTCGGGACATACTGCGGCTGCTGCTGCTTTAGCCGCGGCAGCTTGGATGTCTTTAGGCGAAGTGGTAGCGGGGCGCGGAAGTTGGTGAGCCAAATGAGGGAAATTGAGATGAGCTGAGTGGCCTTTAATGGCTAAAGCCGCCACGTCGTGAGCTCGTGCCGCCATCTCCGCCGTGCGATATGTTCCGAGCCATATTCTTGATTTCTTCCTCGGCTCTCGAATTTCAGACACCCATTTGCCCCATCTCCGCTTTCTCACACCGCGATAACTAGTCGGATTATGCTTCTCATTGCCACCATTTTTACATTCTTTTAGGCTCTTTGTAGTTTCTTTTTCATTAGTAAATGAGTGGTTTGAGGAAGAAACAGTCGAACCGTCGGACGAGGTGGAGGAAATGGTGGTGGAAGAGGCGTAGTTAGGTGGTAGACACTTCGAGTTGATATTTTGTTCCATATGATACAAATGTGTAGTGTAGAGTGGGAAGCTAAGTAGGAAAAGAATGTGAAATATGATACATGTATAAAATAGGGAAGTAGGTTTTATAATAAGATTCTTCTAAAATTAATATTTATTAAAAAAGACGTACGAGACTACATTTAGGAACCGTTTGACAAGATTTTTGTCCCTTGTAGAAGAGTTTTTCGAGAAAATTATCTTATGCCAACTTCCTCTAAAAATTCTTTTAATCAAACAAAACGCTTCCAAAAATTTATTCAAACATGTTCAAAAATAACTTTTTATCTCAGAAGCAGATTTTGACTTTTCAAAATCCATGTCAAACAGGTCTTCAAACTTCCTTTTTTTCCCACCACTTAAATAATGTACGTCGGCATGTCCTTTGAGATCATCTTGCAACCATATTCACTTTTTTCGCTCTTCCTCACCTAATTAACTAGTCTATTTGTGATGTTGATGTGTGTACATGAACGAACAAGATTACTCAAGGTTGGACATATTTGTCTTTTATTGAAATTGAGATAAAACGTAAATTAAATTTTTTTTTTTTTAAATAATTTAATTTTATGATCGAGTAACGACAATGGTTCGAAGAAGTTGTCATGGTAAAAATAGTGATGAAAACAAGCATATTGTTATAACTTAACTTCTCATGTGGATTTTGCTACTTGGGATGGAGACATTGATACATGTATTCACCATTTGTACACTATTTATGCTACACATGTGCGATCACATGCCAGTGGGTCCAAACTTGATTAAATATTGCCTGCCCAAATTTTGCTGTACAATTGGCTTATAAGTAAAAATAAATTTAGATTTTATTCTTTCATAAATTCGTTCACACATTGTTCTTACTAAGAAAATTAAGGTAATAATCATTGTTCTTGTGCATAAAGCAAAATTCTAGCTTTTCTATCCACTATTAGCATTACTTAATGAAGTTTTTTTTTTTCCCCGTTATCGTTGTCTCCATTAATTCTACAAAACGAGGATTCTTTTGTCTTTATTGTGAATTCACAAACAATGATATGTTCTCACAAAAACCCGTCATACTAAACTTTGATTTCCTTAACTAAGAAACAACGAGGGGGCGTCTATAGTTTCTTGCACACTAGACAAGGTGCATAAATACATGCTCATGCACTTGTGCTAGCAAAATAATCAATTTGGCTAAATTCGACAAAAGATTGATTATTTTTTCAATTAAAGTGTATCCTAGTAAATGATTTTTCGACTTCCTTCTAATATGCACTTTCAATTGCTTTACATTATTTTTTATATTCCCATTGTTTTCAAAATTTTGTGGGCGGGAAAAGTGTTTTTTTCCTTTTAACTGTCCAATGATGTACTGTCACGATGTAAACAATGATGTATATGTAGCAAGATTGTAAGAAAATATTTGTTGACAAAAACTATGTTTGGACAGAAATGTAATGGAAAGGTTAAACTAGTAGTTCAACATCAAGAAAAGCCAAATATCATGATATGGTGTTACGTGCCACTCCCCCTCCCACTCTCTTTTTAATTAAGGAGCATGAACACATACTGTCGAGTCTCAATTTATGTGGTATCGAATGATTATCATAAGTCGATTTAGAGATCAATTGTGTTGTTTTTTGCTTTCGTTTGTTTGATTGTTAGAGGTTTGATTTTACGTTTTCTAAACTTTTTTGTACTTCGAGGGTTACTTTTCAGAAACTAGGAACATGAAACGGGTGGAGCTTAATCTCCCCGAGTCGAGATTATTGAATATTGAGAATTCATATATTTTTATTAAATCGTTCTAGTTTATTATTGAGAATGAAATGAAATATGTAAGGTCTATTATTATGCTTGTGTTTATCTAAAATTATTAGTAATTTCAAAGTTACTATCCAGTTAAAGTCAAACTTTAATTTCAACCACACATACAAAACTACTACTCATTTTTATCCACAAATTTCGTAATCCCAACCACAATTCCCCCTATAAAGTTTCTTAAAAATTACCAATTATCAATCCCGAGCTGAGGTTATATATACAAGTTAAAATCTTTAGTCCATAAACTTCGGTAGTCATTGAAATCGATTACGTCCACACAAAAATGGTAGGGATGATCTTTTTGATTGTTATATTGTTTAGTGACTAGATCATATTGGCATTTTAAAGTTTAGGAACCACTTAATATATACTCGTAAATTTTGAAATGAACTGAGCCCCTGTTTGGCGTAGATTAAAAGTTGACACAAATCTTAAATCAAAGTCAATAATTAATTTTAACAATACATTTCATATTACCCACAACTTTTTTAACCAAACGTTTTATCAACTTTCATTAAAATTTATTAATAAATTGATTTTAATCTAGTCAAAACATGGGCGGCTAAGTTCCAATTTCATTATACATACAAATAAAAACAATCAAAATTAGTAGTTGGCTTGAAATGGTAGTACATCTTGTCTCATGCAACTAAATTATAGGAGTACCTTCAAGCCCCACTCTATTCCATTGGAGCATGTGTTTTTTTTTTTAAATTATTCTTTTACTGTATATGTATAAAGATTCAGGCATTTGGGAAGTTTCATTAAATGAACTTTGGCTTAGCTACCAAAAATTCTTTCTCCAATCATTACATTATTTGCAAGAAATATGAATAATGCCAATGCAGTTGAAAGAGTTGCATTTGTGAAAGTTGGACTCCTTTAGTTGTCTCCACTAGCAATACCATATATTCTTGTTCAATAGCATCTTCGCCATTATTAGAATCTTACAACTACCCAATTTAAAATCACACTTTTGTATATATATATATATATATATATATATATATATATATATATATATATATATATATATATATATATATATATATATATTCATGCATTACTTGCTTTAATTCTTCGAGTGAAATTATTAACTTTTGAAGAACGAGATGATTTCTACAAAATCGAATAGAAATATTGACTTACATAGGTCCAGAAAAATACACTTACGAGGGTTTGGAGTAGATGGTTGTTAAAGTCTGTATAAATACAAGTTTACTTATGATCACACTCGTGTTTTCCTATTTTTTATCTTTTATAGTTCTCTCGAGTCTAATGTATTGAACATGTCCCAACTATTGAATGCTTATATATATATATATATATACAGAAATGATCTAATGAGCACCGGTGCTCATCTTATCCTAAACACCAATGAGTTGGCACATTAATTCATTGGTGGATAAAGATTTTGTGAGTTCCAATCCACCAATGAATTAATGTGTCAACTCATCGGTGTTTAGGATAAGATGATCACCGGTGCTCATTAGATCATTTCTGTATATATATATATATATCAATGTTTCATGGCATCATATGAATCTTTATACCAAGTAAGGAACAAGACTCTTACTTACAAGAATGTGGAGTTGTTGAACTACTTATATATGTTGGTGTATGATTCAATGCCACGCTTGATTACTTGGAATATTCTTCACTTTGTAGATTAACTTAGATTAATGATCAAAATATTAGTGCTTTCAAATTCTATTGTTTTTTCCTTTGGCGAACTACCACAAGGCCAGACTTTTTTAATGAAAACACATAAAATATAATTTAGGAGGACTACATGTGACGGCGTAGCCTCCATAAAATAAGACGAAAGTACAATTTTATCCGGAGCTAAACCAAATATTAAACAAACTTAAGGCCCAATGACGAGGATGAGAATACGATTTCTCTAGTCGTGCTCCTAGTAAGCATACCGTGACACTTTCTCGAATAATAGTACGTAGTATTAGATAATATATTTATCAGAATATATCAAGAAATGTTTGTCGAGCAATTATTGGTAGGTATAAGCTCATTTTGTATTATGCCTGTTCCATACCACATTCCATCTAGTGCTGAGTATCGGTTTACATTGATTTTGGAAAGATTTTTCTGCACAAAATCCAGGCAGCAGCAAATGAATTAATTTAGCGACAAACATGAATTAAAGTTGTACCTGATTTAGGAGGTTTATCGTTTGTGGTTTAAGGAATTACAGCGAGCCTTGAAACAAGAAACACGTTGATAAAATGCAAGCTTTGATAGTGAAACACTGGCGAGAACTGCAATTAAACTGTGGGTTCAGGTTTTAATACGCTCTACATCCATTAAATTATTTGTGGTGAACAACACACTACTGTAGCCTCACCACGTTGCTTGTGATTTCTTGTTTCTTGTTATTATTTTCCGTACTTGTTGGAAATTTACTTAATTATGCACAACGAAAAATAAAAATAATTTCAATTCCGATCAAGAATCTATTTTGTGTTTAGATTGAGATCGTGATAGAAAATATACATTTATTAAATTCTGTAAATTTGTTTTGAAATCAAACAATCACGATCTGCATTCCACGCCTATCGAATTGTCCAACCTCCAATGAAATTCCACATAGGGAACAAGAATGAGAGGATTATAGTTTCTTTTTTATTGTGCTAACAAGATAATGAATTGTGTTATGTTCTTTCTGAAACCCTAATAGTTTATTAATATAAGTCCGATGGGTTTGGCCCGCCTCTTAAACTTAACTCGTCCAATATTCAATAATTTTAATTAATGAAAGGAAAAATTCAAGTATAAGAGATTAAGTTTGACTCATTTCAAAATTAAGAAACAAAGTTTATTAATTAAAATTTATTTATGAAATAATTAATCAAAAATCTATTTTTAATTAATTATATTAATATCACAATTCTATACTATTGATCACAAATTATTGAATTAATTGGATACAAATTATTTTTCAATTACGAATTAGAAATTTTATAGGTCATAAGTTATTTTACGGTCATAAAAAAAATTATATGTCACAATTTATTAATTAGTCACACATCAAAAAATTGTAAATCACAATTAAATATATTAAGGTCACAAATTATCGAATTAATTGGTTACAAATTATTTTTCAATCACAAATAAAAAATTCTCTATGTCAAGATTATTTCTCAGTCACAAATCAAAACTTTTATAGATCACAAATTATTCATCAGTGTCAAAATCAAAAATTTTATTGGTCACAACTATTTTATCGTTCACAAATTATCAAATAATTGGTCACAATTAATTTCTCGGTTACAACTTCATAAATTGTGAGTTACAATCACATTTTTAGGTCACATATTATTTATTTTTTTTACAAATTAACCAATTATTAGTCACAATCAACCAATTAATTAGTCACAAACACCCGTGTCCCATCCCATCCACCCATGACCACCACTGCCTCACTAGACCGTGCAAAATCACAACCACATACCACATCAACGCAAACCCACTGCCACATTAACGCAAAACCACTACCACAATAACCACAACACCCACCCACACACCAAACTCCGACACCATCATCGTTGCTAGGTTGCGGCAGCACCAAACATCCAGGCACCATATCGCAAGTGCCTTGCGCATCACATGTGACCACTACAAACACCATCACCACCACAATCACAAAATCACCACAAAAACAACAAACCCATCACAAAACAACCATCACAAACCTATTGCCACGCTGAGCTCTCAACGCACAGCGACGCTCAGATCGTTGCACACTGGCGACCAGAGTGTACTCCGTTGTGGGTGGCACTTTGATCTCACCACCATGCCCTAAGTGCGTCGCTGCGCTAGAGGGATCACAGCATTGTGCACAGCCATGACGTGCGCAATGAACTCCTGATCGCCATTGTGCGTAGTGAACGACGACTGATTCGCCGCTCACAGTGGTTGCTCAACGCAATGGATACGTCGTCTCATCTCCACCCGTCGGTGAGGAAGAAAAAATGGGTAGAAGAGAGTGAAAGGAAAGATAATGCCGGTGAAGGAGAAAAATGGGTATAAGAAATAGTAGAGGGAGAATCGAAAGAAAGAGGAAGAAGAAAAAATGAAATAAGAAATAGTTAGGGGTGGCAAAAAAGTTCGGCGGCTCGGGCTCAGTCGCACCGAGCCCCATTTGGGGGCTCCGAGCCGAGCCCTGGCCGGCCCGTGTCACGGGCCAAAATGGCCCGTGTGAAGTTATAATTAAAAAAAAAAAAATTTCAAAATTTGAAATTAAAGATGCCTGTGTGAGGCGTGACTACAGTGTATTGCCTGCGAGGCATTATAAATAGACGCGTGCGAGCAACTCTTTAGGCACGCACGCCTCAGATGACGTGCACGCAAGCTCTTGCGTGCACGCAGATGTAAAATTTTACGAAATGAAATGTCTTGTAAAAAATTTAAATTTATAAATTAAATATAATTAAAACGGATATATTTTTTTGTCTGTAAATACGAGAAAATCTTTACAAATTCATATCAAGCTATCTCATATTTTCTTTACGCAATATTCAAATTCCAATTGAGCTCTCAACTTTCTTTACTCAATATTGAAATTCAGTATTATACTCTCAAATTTCTTTTACTCTTTTTTTCAATATTTTTTACTATAATACTTACACATGAATTTCACTAGTGATGAGATTAATCAATTTAGAGATAGTTCGAGTACTCCATTGGGGTACGATGCATCTCAAAATGTTCCAATTGATTTGGAAAATATCGAAGAGGAGGAAGTAGTCGAGGTTAAAAAGTTGAAAAAAGAGTCTGCAGATTGTTGGCAACACATGACTCGAAAAAAAGTTGGGCTTCAAAATAGAGTTGATATTTGGAAAGCATGTTGCAATTATTGCGGTAAAGAACTTAGTTGGAAGCTTAGTTCGAGCACATCGCATTTAAATAGACACATATTAAGAAGTTGCAAAGCGAAACCAATCGGTCTTGACCCGAAACAGACCAAACTAACATTTACTAGTTCCGGTTCTACTCTTTCCACTTTTGTATATTCACAGGAAAGATTTCGTGAAGGAATGGTTACATACGTGGCTGCAGCAGAGATGCCGCTAACGATGATCGAGTCAATACACTTTACTCGTCTTGTGCAGAATTATCTCCAACCCAGGTATCATTCTTATTGTAGAAATACTCTTCGTTCTGATACTATAAAATTATATAACAAAAGAAAACAAACGAATATTGAAAGTTTAAAAACTTTTAATTGTGTTATATCATTTACCTCTGATTTATGGACCGGTTTAATAAAAAAGGTTATATTACTGCTACAGCTCATTACATTGATCACCTATGGATTATGCATAAAAGAATTATTGCATTTAGATGTGTAGAATATCCTCATAATGCGACTAACATATACATGGTTTTAAAAGATATTATACAAGAATATGGTATGCAAGAAATGATTCGAAATTTTACTTTTGATAATGCTAGTGTAAACAAAGTTGTTGTCGATAAATTTATTGATGATTTGAACCCTATATTTGGAGGTTTATTTTTTCATCAACGTTGTGTATGCCACATTATTAATTTGATTGTAAAAGATGGATTAGAACATATAAAAACACCGTTAGATAAAATTAGGCAAGCAATTAATTTTATTACTATATCACCTGCAAGAAAGCAAGCGTTTAACAGTTTATGTGCTGAGTATGGCTTAGAAGAGAAATCATTTGTCACTGATGTATCACATAGATGGAACTTTACACATCTTATGTTACACTCGTGTGAAAATTATGATAAAGTTATTACAATGTATTATAATGGTAGGCATACATATGGACTCGAACATAATTTGGAAGATTGGAAATGGAATCTTGCATTTATCGTTAAAACATTTTTAAAACATTTTTTCAATGCCACAAAGGAATGTAGCGGTGTTTATTACCCTACATCTTCACTTGTTTTATAACATTTTTTCTATTTTACACAAACATTTCAAAAACATAAGAATTTCACGATTTTTGTTGATGTAGTTTATTCTATGGAGTTAAAGTTTCGTAAATATTGGGAAGAGATACCCTCGTTATTTTTATTAGCTTCTGTAATGGACCCTCGACTTAATTTAACTGGCACAAAAGCTACTATAAATGAGATTTCACGTTTCATGAATATACAATTTTCACATACGAATATAGAATCAATGTTATGCGAAATGTATAACTATTACGCTGAAAAAGAAGGTCAGTGTAGTTCTTCCCAAAATTCTTTTTCAAAAAACACTTCAACAAATGTAGATAATATATGGAGTTATTTAGAGACCAATACTAGCGTTCCGTCATTTAGTTCTAGTTCGTCAATATCTAGAGTAATAGATGTCAGTGGTACAAATCTTGAAATTCCTTCGGAGTTAGCTAGGTATATGTGCGTGGACGTTCGTAGTATGTTACAACCACAAGAATTACAGGATTTTAGTCTTTTATCATGGTGGAGATGCAACGAAAGGCAGTATCCAATTGTATAAAAAATGCTCGCGATCTACTAACACTGCCGTTGTTTACAGTAGCATCGGAGGCTGCATTTAGTTTAGGTGGTCGAGTTTTATGTGACGAACGATCAAAAATAAAAGAAGATATATTTGAGGCTTTAATATGTTTGACGGACTGGGAATGTGCGGAATTACGTCTTCAAGAACAAGTTGATAGTATAATGGCTGATGAGTTAAAGCAGATTAAAGCATAAGATATTTTAAGTTTTTAAATTGTTTAGTTTCAAAAAAATAAGTAATTTTTAATTTTTTTTGTTTCAAAAAAAATTGTATACGAAATATTTTATTCGTGTACAATTTTAACTCAGCCTACGATAATTGTAGCCAGTCCCAAGCCCGGATAAAGGAGGAGAGTTCTATTCTTCAATGATAAATAGAATAGTTATTGCCTTGAATTATTAGAATTACGACCCTCAAGGAAGTTTCACCATGACATTACAAGAAATAATAGTTACATACTTTAAGTAAAAATGAAGCTTTGTTCAAATCTAAGTCTTTGCATTTCTGTTGGTCATCAGGGTTCAAATTGGATGAATTGCAAATGGCACCACTAACTGAGATAATCGACACATTGATGAGAAATACCACTATTAAATGTTAATGCAAATCAACTTTCTAACTTTCATAATTTCTTTAATTTATAACACGTATTACCCATAAAATGTACAATTTTTTTTTGTTTTAATGTAGATTTTACACCAAAAAAAAAAAATACCCGAGTCGGCTCGGCTCGGCTTGGCCCGGCCCTGCCCGGCCCGCTAAGGCTCAGGCCTAAAGCTCGGGCCAAGCCTCATTTTTTTTGGCGGGGCCTAGCTCGGCTCGGCTTGGTCCAAAAAAGCTCGGGCTCGGTCCGAACTTTTTTTTCCCGGCTCGGGCTCGACTCGACTCGTTGCCATCGCTAAAAATAGTAGGTAGAGAATTGAAAGAGAGAGAGAAGAAAGAAAAATGAAATGGGTTTAAAATTTAATTTTATAATATTATTTTAGTATAAATAAACTTTAAATCTGACTTTTGAAATAGCAACTTAAAAAATCTGGTTTCATGTAATTTTCACTTAATTAAATTTGGTTCGTGAATTAATTAATTATCCAATACTTGTTAATTAATTAATTGGTGAATCTCATTCTTCTACTTCTCCTTTTGTGTGTGACTTATTTTTATTTTTGATCTAATCAAAATCAAGCAACCCTTACGACATGAATTATTATTTTTGATCTAATCAAAATCGATAAATTAAAATACCATTTTTTAATTTATCACAAATTCACGTCGCAGTACTAAATTGACATCTAGCAATGGTCAAGGCAAGACATGTGACGGAAAATGTCAAGTCGTATGACAAAATCAAACTTGTTTGTTTATCATGAAATTATAATCCATTCGTCAATATGATCCGATCAATTACTAAATATAGATGTTTGTTAGTCTCGATTATCGATTATATCTTTCATCTTACTATTAAGTCAATGTAAGTTGAAAACTCTTTTTCGACTTATGAGTGTACATTGTTCAATGATTTCGTTATCAACTTAATTGAATGACATGTAGATATTAATCTCTTGTTATTTAAGAGTGATGAGTCATCTATTAATCATTCACAACCTTATATGATTCTTGATATATTCGAACGATGTCGTATTAGCAGCCGTTGGTAGAGTAACTCCAATATCACCAAAGTATGACTGTCCCATACAAGGCACTATAATTACCTCAAGTCGAATGATCAATTCCACTACAGAATGTTAGAGATTAACCACCAACACTTAGATAGTTATTCATGCGAAATCTTTCCAACAGGTCTCCAATATTTTGTTCTAAAACAAAATATCCACGTGTTCATTTAAGCGTCACCACACTTTAGCTTGTACATCAGTTACTTCTTAAGTAAGAAATGTCACACGTGATGGTCTATCAGTATCTCTTTATTACTTACGACCATTGATGATTTAAGATTGAGTCATATGTAATTTGTATCTCACAATCACAACTCCTTACGATTAACAAATCACCAAAACTTAAATCTACGAATTCTATTATTTAATTTACTAGAATTTAATTCAATTAAATAATAGATTTGACATAAATGTAATACATCAATTATATATAAAAAAATATTTATATTCAAAGTTGATTGGATTTAGGATATAACACTTACAGTAGTTTTGTGATTTATGTGAGATTGTGGAGATAATTATTGTCGTTGTACGAAGTTAATATGTGGATTGATCTATTTTGTCATGTAAATAGGAATTTCAAACTTATAATTACAATTTTGCCCTAATTTGTTTTAGAAATAGGGAGCTATCAATAAGGTTTTGCGTTATCATTAAAAAAAAAGACTCATGTTAGAGATGGTAATTGCGCGATTCTTTCTTGTAAACTTCTTTCATCATTGTGAATTATTGCAGTGGCAGAAGGTGATATAGTTTCACAATGAAGCGGGCATTTATAAATCTTGTGTGTTCTTTTATTTATTTTCTTTTTACGACTTTATTGCTCTTGATGGTAAATTATTATGATTTCTATTCCTCAACAATTTATCCCATAAACCAACTCATCGATAAATTTAAATGGAGTGGCGGAACCTTAGTTCTTTAGCTCAGCTTAGTCACTTTTCATGAAACAATTTTGACAGCTTCCTTTCGGGAGAAACGACTATCAAAGCACTGCACATGCCACCTGATCATCACTAGACTAGTCTCATGGTTAGTTTTACCCATTCATTACTCCATTAAGTCTCATAGTCCTGGTGCAGATGTGAACAGCAAAAACTGTGTAGTCAACTTCAACTTTAGTTAATTGTTTAAATGGAACAAAAGGAATGACGAATATTGTAGTGAGCTTTTATAGGAAATTCTATGTCGCGATGATGAAGCTGTAGACTTGGAGAAATTCAACTATTCAAGTACTAGTCATTATTTGCTGTGATGTGGAATGTTTTTTAAGGCAAAGAGAAGATGCCCTTAAAAAGCCAATTGTTTCTATTCCAACAGTGTAATATGTTGGGAAACAAAAACATTTGCATGTATGGCCTGTCCGTTCAAACATGTAATTTCTAATTGGGGGCATGTTTTACACAAGGGTCCATATGGATGGCCACAAATCATTTTTTTTTTCTCGTCGCACTATATTCTAATTGTATTGAAAGTCTTCAAATTTTGCTGATTATCGCACTTATGTCCCATTCGTTTAACTTTTATCATTGACCTTCTATTAATTAGCATATATTGTTACTAATTACGATTTCCGACAAAAACTCCACTATATGGGCATAAAAGATTAATTTTCTCTATATATTTTTAAATAAGAAAAAGAATTAATTACAAAAAGTTTGCCAAAATATTTGCTCTTCATTTCAAAGCACGCTAATAGAATATTTGGACATAAACCATCATCAAGAACAAGGTGAGTTAATGAAAGGTTGAGGATAAGACTGCAATGAAAAAGTTGGGGACGTAGTTGCAATAATAAACAAATATTGATGACTTCATTGAAATTAAAAATTAGTGCAATAACACCACATTTTATTTGTTGCACTTGCACTACATTATAATTGAGTTGAGGTCCTCAACCTTTGCTTATTTGAGCACTTATGCCTCCAATAATTTTTTCGTCGTATTCTTATCCTCAACCTTGCATTAATTAGTATATCAAGTCCTCGATGATGATTTTTGACCAAACATTATGTTTTACTTTGAAATGAGGAACATATATTTTGCTTTACTGAATTTATTACTTATTGAAAATATGATGGACAAATAAGTATTTTTACGTCCTTTTAATGGACTTTTTGGATAGAAATTATTATCAAAGACACGATCTGTTAATTACTAGAATGTTGAAGATAAAAATACGACGAAAAAAGTTAGGAATATAAGTATAACAATGAGAAAAGATTTAAGACCCTTTATATAACGAAAATATGGTACAATAAAAGAAAACGGTAGTGATATTAATATATTTAGCCTTAACATAGAGACATCCACAGATTAGTTGCACGATTTTCGAATTCCTTTTATGTCCATAATTCAAAAACGAAATAATAAAGTTTTTTGTATGATAATTGCAGTATAGGGTCATAGGGACCCTCCTTCTTTAGATAAAACACTTCTTTTTTCGTGACCGATCATTTGTCTACTTATTAATGATCGGTGGAGGAAAAATATTTGCACGGAAAAGTTGCTATTACTATTGTAGATACCTTACTTCTTTTTTTTTTTCTTAAAGGAAACAAAGAAAAATAAGAAGAAACATAATAGACGTCATTGTGAGGATAATGTATAGATGCATCCACATCTGCATTAGAAGAAGAAGAAGAAGAATTAGCCTCTTCTACTCGTATAACTTTAGATTTGTACCTCCTAGTTGATGGTTCGTCTCACTCAATTTTATTTGCATATCTCCTTTCTAGAGGGTTTACAGTCACCCCAAAATAGCCCTCTTGATATCACCCCAACGACACCTCCCATAGGTAGTTGAAAGAGATCGCACCACCCTGAAACATCCGTGAAGTTCATCGAGTCTGTTATCTTTTAAAATAGTGAGTGATGGAGTGACATATATCAGATAATATTTTGATAAGTATGTGATAACTAGAAAAATATGAGAAAGTTAAGCGGCAATTGAAAAATATTCTAAAAGTTCAGTTTAAAGTAGAATTTCCTTTTAAAATCAATGGCAACTGAAAAAACATTCGAGATAGTTAAGCGGCAATTAAAATATTTAACCCTTGTTATAATAATATCATGCCAAGTAATACACACGTGCAGCCTGTCAGGTAAATTGTTGTCAAACGACCTTTCTGGACGATGATGAATAGAATTGTTTTAGTTCAGTCGGCATAGACCAAATGACTGAAGGTATATCGACACCAAAATTTGGTAAACCAACCCTATAACCTAGTTGGACCATTGAAAGCAGCCTAATCTTAATTAGTGCTGCTCATGGCCCAACCCAAACTTGGAGGGCTCTTGTATGTTGATAGCCCACTTATTTGTTCCTATTTGGGCCTTATCATCTTTTATTGGGCTTAACCTAAAATCATACCTAATCCTATATATATCCCATGCCCATTACTGTTCAAGCTTGAGAGATATTAAATAGCCCCCTTTCATTTCAGAAGAAAACCGACGGTTATTTGGCTTGCTTTGTGCTCTGCCTTCCTGCTTCGTGCTCACTGCCTTCTCCAGCCTTGGTGGCTTGTGGCTATTATATCCTCCATTTCAAGTTCCCTTTGTGGGCTAAAAAACTTAGAGCAACCGTTTGGAGCTGTGGTGTTGGTTGGGTTTTCACTTTGTGGTGTCGATTGGAGATTCTGAGCCCGGATTCTTGGTGCAAAGTAGGCTGTTATTATTCACACAACCTAAATTTTGTAAACTTCACCTCAATCCAAAACTTATCACTTGGTCAGATGAGTATAAAGAAGTTGTCAACATTTATGGATAACAAAGTGATGGTGGAATAGAAGACTTGTGGTGTGCCAAGTGCTCATAATGGCTTTGATACCAAGCACAAAATATGAAAAGAATTTTGAAACTGAATAAAAGACTTAATTATCTTATTATTGATTGATGATCATAGGCCCGTGCACCTAAAACACATTTATTTCTATTTATAATAAAATAAGTTCAACAATTCTCTATTATTATTGTAGCTAGTGTTTATTCAAAATAGATAACTATCAAATAACAAACTAACAATTTTGCATTTATCATTTGGTTTGAATTTGACAATTTTATCACTCCAAGATTTATGATCTCCTTATCGCTCATTTGATCCTCATCATTTCTGTTGTCAAGTTGTGGGATGTTTCTAACATGTACTAAGGATTACAGAATTGTTAAGAGTTCTGTATCTTGTTCAGGATAGGGGTTGTGGGTTTGGACATGTCCCAACTCAAGTTGATGTTTATAGTTGAACTCAAACTCATGGCAATAGGGTTCATCGAGAACCCGGTCCACTTGTTGGTTTATCTGAACCAATGTTTCTTAACGGAGCCATTCATTGGTTGGCTACCGGTCATTTTATGCAAGCGAATTGGACACCCGATTATGATCTAATTGAATCGATATTGTTATTTGATATTAGAGATGAACGCTTTAGAAAGATAGAATTACCCGATAATTTCTCCAATACGAATGATAACTCGATATCTTTTAAAAAGAATAAGGGATTACTTTCTTTGATAGTCGTTGACGTTGGCAGTGACAAACAGAATGTATTGGGAGTGGCATTTGTGGGTCATGACAGAGTATGGTGTTGTTCAATCTTGGAATAAACAAATTAAATTTAGTTTTGAGGTACGGGTGCAGTGGACGTGCCGTGTTTCATTCACACGGAGTGGGATATTCACCTTTCGTGACTGGGAAGATGATGTATTAAATTATCCTACTTTCACAGATATGGAGTTTCGTCAATTAAAGAAGATAGAAAACTGCACTCGCGGCAACCTGGTATTATGCTTCCCTTTTTCTGCTAAATAGGGTATATATTGTGTACATGTCAAGGCGACTTATGGCTCGTTTTGCAAGATTTTTGAAAAATTAAAAGTTACTTTTGAAATTACCTTATCTGGTTTGAAGA
The DNA here is from genome assembly GCA_035079005.1 of Fraxinus americana. Lineage (NCBI taxonomy): Eukaryota > Viridiplantae > Streptophyta > Magnoliopsida > Lamiales > Oleaceae > Fraxinus > Fraxinus americana. Next base: position 27,283,596 of record CM068719.1, on the reverse strand, counting down.
GTTTTTAGAGAAAATTGATCTAAGTTTGCTTTCTCAAAAAGTTCTTCTACAAAAAGAAGTCGCAAAAAATAAAAGTCTTGTCGAACGAGTCCTTATTACATTATAACTATAAATAAATATCATAATCGTTTTTTAATACAATAATTTTAAAATGAATTATGTCTTTTAGTTCAATTAGTTATTGCCTTGTAAGGATGTTAAATTTGAACGAAAATAACATAACATGATCAAATAAGAAAATTGAGCCTGTGTTTGGCTAAATTTACAGATTGCTTAAAATCGATAGAATCACTTTTTATTCACAAATTTCGTGGACAAATATTTATTATTTACTTATCTATCACTTATTTCTATCTATTTATAATTTAAATTGTTTATGAACACTTTCCAAATTAGAGTGATTCTATCATGTAAAGTCGCCATTTCCACTAAATTGAGAAAATATATAAAAATTAAATTTCAAGAATTGGAATTTTAGAGTATGTTTGGCAAAGTTTTTTGCTGATTATAAGTTGATTAAACATTACTTCTATTGCACATATTCCGTAGGAATGTTCACAATTTTTATTTATTTTTCACCAAAAAGTTTCACTGAACTCACAAACTTATAATCTACAAAAACCTTACTAAACATACGCTACGAAAATTCAGTAATTCATCTCACAACGCTAGACTTCTTCATGTCAAATCTAAATATGATACCTCTTTTTAACTTCAAAAACTTGAAAGTAACCGATTGTAATATAGTAAATCTTATATAAGCACACTACACCAGAAACTGCCTATGGCAACGCGCGAAAAACGTTGTCATAGACTTTTGGCAGCGTTCGGGTGCACGTTGGGAAGTTTGATGTGGCCGTAGAGTTTCAACTTTTGACAACGTTCATCGAACGTTGCTGTTGCCTAGTTTCAACAACGTGCACTGCACGTTGACGTAGACGTATCTGCAACGTTCGACGAACGTTGCCGTAGAGTGGAGAAATCAGGCGATTCAGGCGAGGCTTTGGGTGCGAAGGGCTGGCTGGAGTCGCTGGAGTCGTTCATATGAACGTTGCTAAAATTATTAATGACAACGTGCAATGAGCGTGCGTTGCTAAAACTATTAATAACAACGTGCAATGAACGTTGCTAAAAGGTTAATGACAACGTTCATATGAACGTTGCTAAAACTATTAATGGCAACGTGCAATGAACGCGCGTTACTAAAACTATTAATAACAACATGCAATGAACGTTGCTAAAAGGTTAATGGCAACGTTCATATGAAGTTATGAACGTTGCTAAAACATCTAATGGCAACGTGCAATGCACGTTGCTAAAACTAATCTACGGCAACGCGCATTGCACGTTGCAAAAGGACCTCGAACGTTGCAAAAAGGGTATATTAGCAACATTCATTAAAAAAACGTTGCCAAAACTCAATTTTGTCAACCAATAGCAACATACACTTGCTGAATGTTGCCATAGACCCCTTTTAGCAACATGCAATTGACGAATGTTGCCTTTTGCATGTTGCAAAAGACATTTTTTCTTGTAGTGGCATATAAATACAACCACTCTTTTCAGCAACTAGAACAATCAATGTTAGTTTTAGAACACTCACATTCTATAAATATCATGTCACTCATATGAACACTGGCGGATCTGGGACTGGGCTGGGCTGGGCTCCAGTCACCCAGCCATACCACAACCCACACGGTAAAAGAAAGTGAAATGAGGAAATTACAAAAAATAAAAATTTTAAAGTTTCGATTTCAAATTTCAGATATAAACTTTATTTATATAAAAATCATATATCAATTCATGTATTTAATCTATCTTATCTCTCTAAATCATAATTACAAAATCCTAAATATCCCAACCAAAACCCTAATTATTTCATCTCCCCGTTTTCTCTCCTCCCCTTGTCTATCCGTCACCGCTGGCACCACCTCGTCGCACCACCTCACCACAACCACCTCACTTCTCTATCTATTATCACATCTCATTCTCTCTCCGTTGCAACGCGAATTGACCTGAGAGAGGCGCTGCCTATCGAACACGATAACCTAAACGCCAAAGCATTCGTTGAACACTAATGTTGATGCGAATTGAGCTGGGCTCCCGAATTTGTACCAGGAAGGTCGATGATGACCTTCGAGGGCCAGAGATATGGGATCGCAAATATTGTGGCGAAGCTAACCAGTCTGCCATTCCAGCAGTGCAAACACCATATCACAACTGTTGATTGTCATCTATCGAGACCCGCCAGCGATACGCTTGTTTTCATCTCAAGTAATCTCCAACTTACCGGTGAACAGCACATGGTGGTGTTGTGATGGTGAAATGGTGATGGCGATTGCTATGGGCTGTGGTTGTAGTGGTGTGGCGATGGCTGTAAAAATTTTGAATTTGATTATTTAGTAGTGGTTGGATGATAGTTGTGCAGGTGGTTGTTGGCGACGATAACAGTGATGACGGTGGTTGTGACGATGGTGTTGGTGGTGCGTTTTTGTTGGTGGTGGAGGTAGTTGTTGGTGGTGTTGTGGTGGTGGTGGTGCGGTGGTTGTGGGTGGGTAGTGGTGGTCGTGGTAATGTTAGTATTTTTAGATAATGGTTTGTTGTCGGGAGGTGGTGGGTCCCGCAACGAGGGTTCAGTTGTCACGTTGTTGGTGGCAGTTGTGAGATGATGGTCATAAGTGTTGGTGGTAGTCACAAATTATTTGATCGTTTGTGACCATTAAATTCATTAATTTGTAACAGATAAATAATATGTGACCAATGAAAAATATAAATTGTGATCAAGAAATAATGTGTGACCTAAAAAATTGTTAATTTCTAACCGATAATTTGACAATTTGTAAATATCTACTAAGTTGTGACTTATAATATTTGTGATTTGTGACCGATGGATAAGTTGTGACGTAAAAAAAAAAATTATTTGTGATCGATGAACAAATTATGACTTATAAAATTTCTGAATTGTGACCGTAAAATAATTTGTGACTTATAAAATTTCTGATTTGTGATCGATAAACAAATTGTGACGTATAATTTTTGAATTGTAACCGTAAAATAATTTGTGACATTTCAATTTTTTATTTGTAACCGATGAACAAATTGTGACTATAAAAATTTTGAATTGTGACCGTAAAATAATCTGGACATGTAAAATTTATGATTTGTGACCAATTATATAGAATTTGTGATCAAATTATATGGAACTGTGACTTTAGTATATTTAATTAATAAAATATACGTTTAAGTAATTAATTTATAAATAAAATTTTAAAACTTAAAACTTAAAAAATCTGAAATTTTAAATTTTAAACCTTATCTTTTAAATTTGAAATTGGTGAAACTTAATCTCTCAGTTATGAAATTTTTCCAAGAGAAATTGTATAGTTAAATTGGCCTTAGTATATATATTAGCCCAGCTTTATATTGAGTCCCAGCCCAAGCCCAATTATCCACATATTATTTCATGATATTAATAAAATGTGAAATTTTTTATTACCAAATTAGATTTTTATTTAATGCATATTTTACTTATAATTTTATATAAACTTTTATAATAAATAAAATTGTATTGATTAGAGCTAAAATAAATTGCTTATTTTTCTAATAAATGTTTGGTTGAGCTTAAAGTAATTAAATCTTTTAGTTTTAAAAATATTTTCATATATAACTTATTCATGCTTATAAGAAAGAAACTTACTTATTTTGACCATGATATTGATATTACTATCAAAATAAATAATTTACTTTATATTTAATCTTACAATAAAAAAATATTTATAAGAACTTATTTGTTTATAATTAATAAGATCATATATATATTATAGAAATTGAATAAAAAATGGACGTAAAATAAATCAATTTTTTTTATCCTTGAAATTTCTCGTTGTTTTTTTTACTTTGGGTAGATTCTTCGCTCATGGTAGAATGTGTTAGTATAAAAGATTGATGCCCACATTAGATAATATTTTGAGAATGGTGACATATAATAATATATTTTTGGTTGTCTTTTTGGCCAAAACTTTCATTTGTTTGAAACAAATAGTAGTAAAATTCTTGAGTATTTTTTTAGCTTTTGATTGATGGATATATATCATTTGCTTACGTTTATCGTGCTTTCATCGATTTATATTTTATAAGACGAGTGTCGATTTGTATTTCGCAAGAAAAAGTACGAATATGTAGTGAGACATCTTAGGGTGAGAATATAGACTTGTACTTCATTGAATGTCAAATGTTGTTTATCAAGATTGTAATGAGTGTAGTCTTCTAAACTCGATCTCTTGTATCATGAGTTTATTTAGAATTTTTAAATTTTAGGCCACTCCAAAATCATTTCCTGGCTCCGCCCCTGCATATAAATTAATCTTGTGAATGGAATTATATTGGTATGCTTCAAATACGTTCAATTGAAAGTAAAAAAGTTGGTGTAGTTTAAAATTTCAATTTTCTTCGATTTCTACATAATTGTTTCGCGCGGTTTACTCGCTAACAATTAAAAAGGGATCAGACGATTGTGTAAGGGACAAACCTCTTGGAATAAAGTCCCAAAAATGGGTGTTTATTGAATATGAAGATTACAGTTTGGACGCGAACAAGATGCCTCCAAGGGGCGCAAGCACACAAGTACGAGGGAATTGAAATAATTAAAGTTAATCTAAGAAAAAGTAAATTACATATTCTCTGTTTGAGAGTGAATTTTGTCGGGGTTATCTTCGTTGTCTTCTTCTTTCTTTTATACGGTTTGGGCAGTTTTTAATCGTTTAGAAACTGCTTGAAACCACCCATTTTCTTTATCATGGCCAACATGTCAAAAACTGCCGTTTATAACTGTCACCACACGACTCCATACCATTGAGATTCTTAGATCGTGGATGTGGCATGAACTGCTTGAAACCGCTGCCTTGGATAATGACAGGACGTTGTCTTCACTGGGACTTTGGGCGACTTAATCGTTTGGGCAATGATGGACTCATAGCTCTTGGGCGACTACAGGGTATTCTATTCATTCAGGCTCTGGGCGTTCTGCAAGTTTGGGCGATAGCATTACTTTGCTTGTGGGCTTCCATGTCATTTGTCCACACTCTTATCTGGGCTTTTGCACTGGACCTTCAATTGGGCTTCGCTCTTTAGCCCTTTTAATTGAACTGCACTTTTTGTGTGTCAACAATTACCCCCAAAATGTGTGTAGTGGAAAGGTTCCACATACTCTTTCCTCAAGTCTTGCAAATAAGCAATAAACGTGTTGTTTATGCTGGTTTATTTTTAATGCTGGCCAAACCTTTTATTTATTGTTTATCTTTGAGTAATTAGTACATAACGTTCCCACATTTCATTGTTATTGTGGAAAACGTCCATAATTTTTATTTTTTGACATTTTCACCTTTATTTCCACATTTCATTGCTCAAAATGTCATTTTCTTTCATTTTTTCGATTAAAAATTGTGAAATTCCTTTAAATAAAACAAAAGAAAAAAGAAAAAAACTAATTGCAATCATAGTCCCAAGTTCATTTAAAAGCGCAAATGAGTTTCAAATAAATTATTAAAATGGTAATTAGTACATAATATTCATATCTTTCATATTTATTGAGAAAAAGGTCTATACCTTTCATTTTTTTGGCATTTTCACCCTTAACTACATATTTGATTGTGCAAACCATCATTTCCATCCATTTTCATCCAATTTCTCAATAAAAATTAAAAGTTACTTTTGAAATAATTTTTGAAATTATCTTATCTAGTTAGAAGAGCTTTTAGAGGAAATTGATCTAAATTTGCTTTCTCAAAAAGTTCTTCCACAAAAAGAAGCAGCAAAAAATAAAAATCTTGTCAAACAAGTCCTTATTACATTATAACTATAAAGAAATATCATCATTTTTTAATATAATAATTTTAAAATGAATTATGTCTTTTAGTTCAATTAGTTTTTTTATTTTTTGTTGACGTAGGAACCGCAGTCGCTATCCGTCAGCGGAGCCCCGACCACTATGAGTGCGCACTAGATAAATTCCGCTCTATGTATAGTAGCCCGCGAACCACACGGGAGAAGTAAACTGCACTAGACAAGCCCGGTGTGACGGACTCGACCAAGAAAATGTTGGCAGAAGATTCGAACTCTTGACATTTGGTCTCCGTATTCACCTGCTCCATATAATCAAATAATAAAATTGAGCCTATGTTTGGCTAAATTTACAAATTGCTTATAATTGATAGAATCATTTTTTATTCACAAATTTCGTGGACAAATATTTATTATTCACTTATCTATCTATTTTTAATTTAAACGGTTTATAAACACTTTCCAAATTAGTGTCATTCTATCATATAAAGTCACCATTTCCACGCCATGTGAACTCTCTACTAAATTGAGAAAATATTTAAAAATAAAATTTCAAGAATGGGTATTTTAGAGTATGTTTGACAAAGGTTTTGCTGATTGTAAGTTGATTAAACATTACTTCTATTGCACATATTCCGTAGGAATGAGCACAATTTTTATTTATTTTTTATCAAAAAGTTTCATAGAACTCACAAACTTATAATCTACATAAAACTTGCTAAACATACGCTACGAAAATTCAATAATTCACTCTCACAACGCTAGGCTTCTTCATGTCAAATCTAAATATGATACCTCTTTTTAACTTCAAAAAACTTGAAAGTAACCGAATGTAATATAGTAAATCTTATACAAGCATATATAAATACAACCACTCTTCTCAGCAACTAGAACGATCAGTGTTAGTTTTAGTACTCATATTCTATAAATATCACGTCACTCATAATCTTGTGAATGGAATTATATTTGTATGCTTCAAATACGTTCAATTGAAAGTAAAAAAGTTGGTGTAGTTTAAAATTTCAATTTTCTTCGATTTCTACAAAATACTCAAATGTGTATAGTGGAAAGGTTCCGCATAGACTCTTTCCTCAAGTCTTGCAAATAAGCAATGCGTTGTTTATGTTGGTTTATTTTTAATGCTGAGATAAGTCATTCCAAACATACTTTAGATCAAATTAAAGATCGAAAAATGTGTCTTTCTGTTTAGCTATCTATCTATATCGATAGAACTTCCCTCATAATATCCAGGGCCGGCCCTGAGGCGAGGCAAGTGAGGCCACCGCCTCAGGCCCAAAATTGGAGGGGGCCTAATTTTTTGGCCCACTTTTTTTTTTTTTTTTTATATTAGGCCCAACACTGAGGCCCTAAAAATTTTGGCCCATTGGTTTTTTCAGTAACCTAAACTACAATAGTAACAAAACCATCACAGGCTCACAGCACTCCCGTCTCCTTCCCGCTCGCAACGCTCAAACTCTCCAAGAATCCACCAAATCCAATCCAACCGTTCTTCACGCCAACGCCGGAGTGGTATTTTCCAGTGCAGTCTCCCACTCTTCTTCTTCCTTCCTTTAATCCTTTCCCTTTCAAGTTCCGGCGACTGCGATTCCTTTAATCCTTTCCCAATCGCCCGCGACTGCTTCCTGCTGCCTGCTGGTAGTCTGGGTCTGCGACTGGCGTCTTCTGGTTCTGGAGTTCTGCTGGTAACTGGTAAGTGGGCTGTGGGCGGTGGGCAGCGTTCTACCATTTTTTTATACCATTTAAACACTTCTATCATTTTCCTTATAGATATGTTTATCAATTTGATAATATGTTCTGGGCGAGTTCCGAATTGCATTGGGCTGATTGAAGAGTGAAATCCAAATATATGAGCTGAAATCCAAATATACGAAATCTATTAGTACTTGAGTGAGCAAAATCAGAGCTTAATAAGTAAAAAAAGGAACTAATTTTTGAAATCCTTCTGATGAAACTTAAACGCCTGAGCACATCTTTGAACTTCTCATAGGTCAAAGCAAAAAAAAAGGAACTAATTTTTATGGATAAATTGCAAGGATTTGTTGTAGTTATCTGAGTAGGGGGATAATTTGAACTTTTGGGGGTTTTATCTGCTTACTGGAAATTGAGTGGGTCATGTTTCCTATGGTGGAACAAGATCGGTACTAGGAGTCAAGCGATGAGATCAGAGTTGTTTTGATCTGTTCAGATAGGATCTTGGTTTGACTTCTTCTTCCTCGATTTTACACACCTAATTAACTACTTGTCTCTTTCATTATTCATCTTTAAGTTTACATTTTATTAAAGGTTTAGCTTCGAATTATTGGATTTAGTTAAAGATTAAGGATGTGAAAATGTGAGGGCAACAAGGTCATATACTAATTTAGTTGAACACTTTTGAACAGACTTATTTTGTTTTGTAAAAGCTTTACCGTTCTTCATGATTTGAACATGATTCAATTTCAGGCTTGTGAGAACTGAGATGCAACACTGGATGCTGGAATAGGCGTGATTCCACAATTTTCGTGAATTTTCTACTTCTCAAGTAAGCAATGACTTGCTCTAACTTGATATTGAAATTGTTTGAAGCCTTGTCGGCTTATATAATTGTGGCCTGGTCGGCTTATATGAATGTTCATTGTAGCATGTAGGATCAATTGCACACGTAGCCACTATATTGAATACTTTAATTGTGAGATGATTGTGATATTTGTTTGTTGTTCTACGCGTCAGTGTTAAGTTTGCAATACGTTGCATAATGCACGGTTGAATTTTGCTTTTACGTTGATCTCCGGGGGGCCAGAGACGGAGCTAGGGGGCCGCCGTTGATCTCTGTTGTCTCTTAGTTAAAAAAAAATTTCGGGGGCTCCGTCCCCGAACCCCCGGGGGGGGGGCCCCCCCCCCTCCACCCCCCCCCCCCCCCCCGGACTAAATTCCTGGCTACGTCCCTGCCGGGGGCCCAATTTCCGAAGTCCGCCTCAGGCCCCGCCAATCACAGGACCGGCACTGATAATATCCATATTGATGTGTGCCACTTGGCTAGCCAATGAGATTGATTTCTTATCAAAGTAGACGGTTTGATTCAGTTCTCATGTCATATAGTTTGTTGCTTGTTAACAGGTTAGGGTTGGAATTGGGTCCCCCATAACATGCAATGGTTGTTTAAGATCTACCTAGAATGTGTTTAAAACTTTATTTTTCATAAATAATGTCCCTTTTTCACCCATATTCATACTTTGAGGTATTTAATTGACAATTTTTTTAATTAAAAATATTTTTCAACTTTTGCCTTTTGGTTATATGACCATATTTTTCTAAAAAATAAGGAAAACATTTTCTTTAAGGAATGATGATTTTATTTTTTCAGGTAATTCACTCTCACTTTCTCACCTATCAATTCTCTCTCATTTACTAACTAATAAAAAATGAATAAGTATAATATTTTTTAAGTTGAAAACTAAATCAATCAATCACATTTAATTAATAATTTCCATACAAATAATTTCTAGGCTATCAAATTGCCTATAATTTATTTTCTTTCTATACAAATTTCATTATCGCAACCAAACACACATTTTGGATAGTAGATAATTACATTTTTTACAAATCTTCTAATTACATTTTTATACTTCTAATTACATTTGGATAATAGATAATATTATAAAGCATAATATTTTCTTATAAAAAAATTATTTTAAAATATCCGTCAAATAATTATTTTTTCTTGTAGAATTTTGGTGATGCAGATTAAACGTACATAAAGTTTTCATAAATTAAGATATAACAAGTTTATTCTCATAATTAATCAAATAAATTCTTAAAATTATCCCGGAAAATGCAAAATGCTAATTATAATCGTGAGGGACCAAATGCTTGTAGCTAAAATCTATGTTTGATGAAGGTTTATGCTGCCACAGTCGAGCCGTTCCTTCAACAAAATAAACCATTTCTTTTGACTGGTGCAGGCAAATGATCGAGGGTGCCAAACGTTTTGATAATCAAACATTCTGGTAATGTTCACCAGTTCAAACAATTTCCGAAGAGGAACAAACCTCATTTTCTTTCCAGGGGAAATGAGGGAGCGAAAAAGGGCCGCGCATCAAAATTCCTGTTCCAACAAAGTTCAGAATCAAGGGTTGGTTCTTCTCGATCGGTTCGAAGTTCAGAATCGAGCCTTTCATTTCACTTCCCGACTTCTTACACCACACCCATCCTCATCCAGAGCAATGACGTGTCCCCTCTTTCGACTGGATATCTAATGTTGAATAATTCCATCAAATTTAGCGTTTACAACAAGAAAGGGGGGGAACGTGAATATCATAATCGCAATCAATATCCACTTGAATTTACAATCAAGGAGCAGCCATGAGTCATTAAGCTGTAGGACCTTACCATTACATCATTTACAGACTATTTTTAGTTTGGCAAAGACTTCTCATTCCAAGCCAAATTTCTCCACATCTTACCTACTATGTGCACACCACCTCCAATGGGAAAATAACCAGCACAGAGTTTAAGAACATGACTTTGACAAAGTCATTTCTAAAAAACTTCCAAAACTTGGGGAAGGAAAGCAGACACAGATATATGATGTTGTCACGATTAGGAGCTGAGTTTTTTAAAACTTTATCCCATCTTGGGTAGATTAGAATAGAATATACACAAATGTTCAAGGTGTAGGATATACATACAAATATATGCCTTACATGGATCGTGTAACTTTTTTATTTATTCATTTTCCTTTCAAGAGCAAGAATGACATAATTCACATTAAATAAAAATTGAATTCCTACCAAGTCTACATATGATTTCTAGATGAAGCTTCAGGGCAAGTTGGAACACCTTCAAAGGACATAAGAAGAGGTCCAAGGGTAAAAGACCGATTCTTTAATATCATGAAACTTCAATAGAATAGAAGAATTGAACCAAAAACAGGAAAGAAAAACCAGAGTTGAGCCATGACCATAAAAAATTACAATGATCTTATCGGTATCCAATTCTAGTGGTATTCAATAGCACATCAAAATTCTACACACAATTCTTATTCCAAGTGGCTTTATCTTAGCCTCTGTTTGAGTCACATTAAAATTTTCATTCTCATTCAATCATTCTTCTACTCATTTTCAATCACACATTCTTCAATAAAATAATATTTTTCATCGCATCAATAACTTTTTTTTCTTTTTCAACCACATATTCCTCATCACATCAAATAAAAAAAATACATTCTTTAACTCAAAATGTGCATCAAACAGGGGCTAAGGGTGTGTTTAAGTCACATTATTTTGGAATAATAGATTAATGGAAAATGTGTGTTTGAAAAAAAAGGAAAAGACATTGATGTGATGGAAAATATTATTTTATTAAAAAATGTGTGGTTGAAAATAAGTACAAGAATGACTGAATGAGAATGAAAATTTTAACGTGGCTCAAACAGGAGATTTAATCCCTTATTTCATCATCAACAGTATTCAGAATTGGTTAAGTTAATCTGCACAAAAATGATTATCCTAAGATCATTTATGAACATGGGCGAGTTCATATTCGTGACTGGATTCAGTATTGATTGAATTATCAAATTGGAGATAATGATATCCTATGAATTCTTATGAACATAGGAAAGAATCAAAAAATATTTATCATGTTTCAAGGAACTAAATAAGCTGCAAATATTTTTTAGTCAATAACTTCTAAAACATAGTTTTGCAGAGTCGGCAAGCAAGGAAAAAATCAATTATAAAAGCAAATTCCATTCTATTGAAAATGAAACTCTTAAAATTATCAAATTCATATTTACAACTGCCATTTATAATATATCAAAGAACAAGACTTCAGGAACCAATTCTTTGAGATGAGTATGAAGCAGCACGAAAGAGAAAAGGTTACACAAAGGCTAAATACGCTTATTCTTCCTTCACCTTTACAAGTTACTGCAGATAATACCTTCAAATGCCAGCGAAAATTTTGGAAGTGAAGCACAGACTATCCTTTATTGCATGATTTGCATCCATCCCTGCATACAGCATAGTGATTCTTGATAAGAAATCAATCAAACTAACACGACAATTATGTAACCGAACCCGATTAACATTATTCAAGACTGACCTTTAAATAAGTTTCAGATGGTGTATGAATCAGGAGTTATTGATGTCAACCACAATCCAGGAAACAGACACTGCAAGTAAAATTAAGGGAACTGAATAATTCAATAAAAAGGAAAGGAAAATTTTGCAACTGGAACAATTTTAACAAATCAAAGATTATATTCTCTCTTACATCGAGATGTTTCTGGATGTTTTTTTCTCTCTTCTTAGGCCTCCTCGTCGGCTTTGATCCAGTCAAAATGAAAACATCCTCCTCGATCTCCTCTTTTGAAAGTGCGATCCAAAGGCTCAGCTTCCTCTTCTCCTTCTTTTGACCACCACCACCATTTGCTTCATTCTCTCCCAATCTATTACTTGAATTCCTTAACAGTGAATGAGTTTTCTTATCTTCCATTGCCGACCCGTTAATCTTTCCGGTCAATCCATTAAGAGACTTGCAGAGTGGTTTTCGGGGTCTCAAATTCCATGTCTTGGGTTCTTCTTCATTACTATGCATATTACCCTCCTCATCATTAACATCACCATCATCGTCGAGATTATTGTTGATCTTTTGTAGTTCCTCTTGCTGATTTTCAACCGATTCATTTTCGCGCAAGATTCTCGATCTCTTTGCACTTGCATCAGTTCCTCCTGCCTTCCGTTTTTTCTCTGATTTCTGAATAGCTCGATCAAGAATAGTCACGTAAAGCCCGTTTCTATTATTTTCAGTTGCCGAATCCCTCACGTGATTCCCGTGGTACATCAAAATACTTTTATTAGTCCTGGAAGCCTCGGATTCGAGAGCTAAATTGTGTTTCGGAGATTGTTTCACTGAGTCCCCAGACATCGGATACTGCTTCACCGAATAGCGAAGAGGAGATTCACCGCGCAAAGGAGAGTGCTTCATTAAATCATCACAAACTGGCGACGATTCGGCCTGTTGCGACTGCACCAATATAGCCAAAGCAGAATTGCGCAGAGGAGACTGGCGGGGTGGCTCTCGAAGCGGAGAACCGGAGGATGAATGAGATTCGCACGAAGGAGACTTGATCGAGCATCGGCGGCGACGGCCGCGGCCGTTGGAGTGGTTATGGTTGTGGTTGTCCTTGTTCCATTTCAGGCGGGGCAAGGAAAAGTTGTGCAGCGCCGGAGACTTGACCGGAGCCATAGAAGCCATAAAAAATCCAAACGAAATTCCGATTGCAGTTAATAATAGGTATAGATTATCAAATATTTATTTGTAGAGGTCGCGGGGGGGGGGGGGGGGGGGGTAAGGTGGCGTGAAGCGAAGTATGGAATGGACAGTCTTAGGATGAAGATAGGTATTTGTGTGACTTCTCGACTTTACCCTTTTCTGAGTTGGGGTTCAACTTTTTTCTGAATTTATTAGGTTTAAGAAATGATTGTTTTTTATTTTTTTATTTATTTTGCTAAAACTACATCCAATGTGTTAAATCAAATAAACATATATTCCCTGTATTTTGTAAATAATAAAAAGTGTGGGACGTAAAGAAAATAGTTGCACCTCCCAAATATTCGCCTCCAATAGTTTTACACTTTTACTTCATGTTAATAAAGTTACTTATTGCCCTCATGGCACATCTCCAAGTGGTGAAAGAGAAATGTGAAAAAACTCAAACTTTGTTTGAAATTGTCGCGTCAAAAGTTCGAATCCTGGAATATGAATTTGGTCTTTGGGTAAGTGCAAGTGTACAAGCAGCATTCCACCTTCAAAGATTCGAATCCTGAAATATGAATTTGGCTCTTGGGTAAGTGAAAGTGTACAAGCAGTCTTCCACCATGTACCCTTGAAGGCATAACTTGCAATTTACCTCCTTCAAAAAATAAAGTTACTTATTAATTAATGTTAAATTTTGGAAAAGTGATTATATTAAAAAATTACTTTTTTTAACATGTCATCAAATCTAATGGCTGAAAATTTTATTCTAGAATTATATTTGTTCCCTTTCCTTGTCCATTTTCCAATCAATTGCATTACTTCAATGACAATGTCCTATATCAAATAAAATATGTTTGAATATATAAAGTCATATTGTTTCGCGTGATTACTCACTAACAATTAAAAGAGGATCAGACGATTGTGTAAGGGACAAACCTCTTGGAACAAAGTCCCAAAAATGGGTGTTTATCGAATATGAAGATTACAGTTTGGATACGAACAAGATGTCTCCAAGGGGCGCAAGCACACAAGTACAAGGATATTGAAGTAATTAAAGTTAATCTAAGAAAAAGTAAATTACATATTCTCTATTTGAAAGTGAATTTTGTCAGGCTTTCTTCATTGCTTTTCTCTTCCTTTTATTCTCCTGGGCGGTTCTCAACCGTTTGGACTCTGCTTGTAACTACTCGTTTCTTTCATAGTGGCTGACTGGCCAATAACTACCATTTGTAACTCCTACCACCACGTTTTCTTCATAACCGCTTGTCACCAGTTTTCTCAAATCGTGGGATGTAATCGTGATGTGCTCAAACCGCCTCAAATCGTGACTTTTTAGATAACAACAGGGTTTAGTCATCGCTAGGATTCTGGGCGATCCATCAATCTGGGCGACGACTCCTTCGCTCTGGGCGTCCATAGGGTATTTTATTCGCTCAACACCTGGGCGTTCTGCAAGCTTGGGCGACGGCGTTCCTTTGTTTGTGGATTTTTTACCCTTTGCTTGGGCTTTCATCTTGGATTCTCAACCGGGCTTCGCTCTTTGGGCCATTTAATTTGGGCTGCACTTTTAGTGTATCAACAATTACCCCCCAATATGGCAGAATTAATATTCAATAATTAATTTTTGCCATATTCACTTCGTATTATTCAGCAACACTTGAAATTTCCAAGAATTTCAATCATCACTTTCTTCTACGCTTGAAAATGTGTAACTTTACAAACCTTATAAATTCGAAGGACACGCCATTTCATCTTGCCATTAACCCACGTTTCAGCATTTCGCGCTACGTCTTCGCTATATTTACTGTTCGTCTTCTTGCTTTCTTACTACGCTTCTCAGGCAAATTCCAACAAAATTGTTTTTCTCATCCAATGGCCACTTCACAAACTCAGCCTGATACTCTCTTCAATTTTGAAGACTTCCAAAACCTCCATACTAGACCATACGTAAGTCCATCCTTTCTTTCTCAAGCCAATCCAGACTCAAATGAGTTCTATCTAGGTCCATCGTTTTAAAATGCCGAATCGGAGGGAAAACCACAGTCGGTCAACTGTTCCCCTGCACGAGGATCTTCTCTTCCTGAACTCGCTGCCATTGAAATCAATCCAAGAACAAAGTATTCGTACTTGGCCTAAAGCTGATTCTACTTTCCGTTTTTGGCATGCACGTTTAATGAAACATGGCCCCACTAAAGCCCTTTTTGATCGTGCAAGGATTTCGGACTTGTTAGAAATTACACTCCACCCCCCAATTTATGATTCAAGGCTTTTCCCCATCGCGTTGAGTTTTTGGTCTTCTGAGTATAATACTTTCGTTTTCCCCATTGGTCCAATGTCTGTTACTCTGAGGGATGTAGGGGCTTTAGTAAACCTTCCCCCTTTGGGCGACATTATATCCCCTTCCCTTTTAGTCACCGGTACTGCCCCAAAGTTCGATAAGAAGATCACTGAATCTTATTCGAGCTTGCAACACCCTTACGCTACCTCAGCTTTTGAACCCAGCCATGCTGAACGTGTGGCTTTCCTCCAGTTCTGGCTTTGTAAATATGTTCTTTGTGTCCCCAGCCTGAAACTTTCTATGAGCTACCTGCCTATATCACACGAACTGGCACGTGGCCGATCTTTGAATTTATGTTCATTCTTTTTGGCTGTCTTTTATAGAGGCATGCTTCCCTCCAATTCCAACTGAAGAGTGGTACCTCCCCTACAGGCAGCGGGCCTCTTTGGTTAGCCCAATTATGGTTGAGGGCGTACTTCCCACAACTTGGTGCTATACCTTCTCCTCCTATATCGGTTGTCTGCTATGGGTTATTCATTCATCAATTGAGCCATGTAAATATGTTCGCCAGGGATGTTTTCACTTTCTTTTATACTATGAATTCAATCCCTTCATTCTTTCCTTTTCCTGCTTATCAGATTCTCATTTTTGTTCGTCCTCCTTCCACCATGGATGAAGTAGGCTCATCTCTGCCCGTCTGGGTTCAACTTCTAGTCGGGAGGGAATTGTTCCATGATATTTTGACCGAAACAAACGCCAAGGTTGGGGTTGAAATATATGCCCCCAATTCTTTGCCCGTCAACTTGGATTCGGCCAAACATGGCTTGTTCTTCCCTGCTATTCCAAAAATTTGACAGAGCATTTCCATCTTATAAATAAAATTGAGGCTGAAAGCATTGATTCTCGTAATAAGCTCTTAGCCTACGGCTTTTCTTTTGCTCATTTCAATTCTACGATCGTCACACATCCACTTTTTTATCAACTCTGGCCATCTGTGAAACGTAGACTATTTGCTGTTAATGCAAATCATGCCTTTCGCCTATTGGATAGGTCAGAGACCTCTTTCACTTCTCTCACTCTTGTAACCCCTTTGTCTATTAGGAGTCCCTCTCCGTCGTCCTCAATTCGTGCGAAGCGTTCAAGCCTTCCCCCTGCTTCTTCACCTACCCAGGCGGCTGCAACCAAAGGTACTTCCAGTCGTAAGTGATCAGCTACCGCGTCCCCAGTTTTGCAAGACGATGCTGAGGGTGATGATGATGATGATGTGCCTCTTATCCACAAGAAAAAGGTAACTGGATTCGTTTATTCCATGAAATACTGTCTTTCATGTATTAACGTTTCTCTTGAATTTTCAGAAGAGTTTGGCTTTTCCTTCCAAGGCTTTAACCTCAGCATCTCCTGCTCCAGTTCTTACTATTGTAATCGTTTTAATCGGATCATCTGAGGAGGGGGTTTCACTCAAAGAGAAACCTTTAGTTCCAGAGTCTTCATCCCAACCTACTGAGACACTACAAACTTCCCAGGGCATCCATTCCTCAAGTATTGAACCAGCAAGTAGGGCATCTTCTGGTACTTTCACTATATTTATTGATTTAGCAATTTTTTTACTTATTGTTCCCTGGGTGCATTAGGCATTTCTATGGACCTGCTCGTTGTGGTAAGGTTGACTTACTTAGAGAAAGGGAAGTCTTCGCGGATGGTGGGGCCGATTGACGATAATCTTGAACATACGAAGGTCGCTGATGAGGTAGCTCATATTCCTCTTTCGTTCTTTGCCTTACTTTTAGTAGTGGCAGTTTTAACGCCGGTATTTTCTTTCAGTGCACTAATATCGTGGTGCGCTCTATCCAAGACTTGTTTTCTTCTTGGGAACAAATGAAGACATCATGTCCTTCTTCCAGCTATCCTTCTGACTCCTCAGAAGCAAACATGAAGATCCTCAAATAATCGATGCTTGAGTATGTTGCCTTCATGGACATGGATGTTCATACGGCCAGTGCTGCCAAACAGAAGGAGAAATTTGATCTTTTGAGCAAGAAGTTGGCACGAGCACTTACATTTCTATCGCTCAATGTTTCTTCTAATTTCAAGGCGACACTGGAGGTCATTCACTCTGAAGTTCTTTCCATGCTGGCTAGAAATGTCGAGTTGAAGGCTAAAAACACTCAGTATCTTCGTGTCTCCTCTGAGAAGGAATCTCTGCTTCAGGAGATTAACAACGCCGAGGCTAAATTGATTGAAGTCTCCTCTGAAATTAAGGCTGAAGATTCTTTAATGATGAACTTGGCTGCAGAGATGAAAGAACTTCAAGTAAGGATGGATGATTGTAAAGCTAGGATGGCTGCTAAAGAACGTAATGCTTCCCAAGAAGTAGAGTGAACCAAGTCTTTGGTTGAACGTTACCAACAGTTGGAAGTTGATGACGAAGTTGTAGCTGAGATAAATGCCGCTTCTTCAAGGTGGGATGAAGATTGGGCGAAGCTTAGGGAATAGCTGAGGTCTGCTTGGGGCGAATTGTAATCAAGACGTTTTGACGTCTTGATTTTCTTTTGTAATTAACTGCCATGAATAAATTTGGCTGTAACAGCAGTATTTATTATCAATGAACGATTCTTTTATCTCGCCGTGAACTAATTGACGTTCTTTTCCTTAATCGTCAACCCCCCAAGTATTTTGTTATCTTGTATTCGAGTCCATATACCTGGCCCTCTAATCTCCTTTTCCCAAGACTTTAGGCCATTTAATGCATGTATGTAGCCTTTCGCATTCTGTCTTTTCATCTCCATGCCCTTATAAATATACATTCTTGCACTCATCATCTTCATCCTCGTTCCTAATCCTTTCTCAAGGAATTATCTTGCTGCCATCGTTTAGCATCTTGATAACTCATCTCTAGTTCCGTCTTCTGTAGAAATGGGTCAGTTGATCCATCATATTTGTTGTCTACTTTGATGCGCCTGTCAGTATGGAAGATATAGGAAATGTTTCTTGGCCAGTAGCAAAATTCTTTCCATCCATCAATGGTGGAAGAGAATACTTCTGGGTTACTTTTCTTGTTGAGAATGCTTCTCAGCTTTTTTGCTCGCCATTGCAGCGACGCATTTAGGAAGGCGGCTGGTCCCAATCCACAATTTTCACCGTTGCTGCCAAAAGGACTATAATTGTTTATCCCTATTTGTAACTCGTATGAGGTTTTATACTTTTGCTCATAGGAGACTTTGCACTGTTGTATTCTATGGATGTACCCAACATTTACTTAATAAAAGCTTTGTTTGAACGTATTTCGTTCTTTATTTTATTTGGTTATCATCGCTCAATAGAACTTACATGCTTAAGTCTTTATTTGTTCGTTTTCCCATAAGGAAGGAACATATTTCTTCAAATATTTGTCATTGATGAACCTCACGTGATTAGTACCATCCAAATTTTCCATTAGGCAATACACTTCTCACCTTGTATGGTCCTTCCCAATTGGGTGACCGTTTATCGTACTTTGGGTCTTTGCTCTCCAAATGAAGTATTGTTTTCCAAACCAAATCGCCCGAACTGAAGGACTTAGTTATGACCTTTTTGTTGTAAAACTTAGCCATTTTTTGTTTCTGGACTTGCAATCTATCCAAGACGTCCAACATTAATTCGTCCAATTCCAATAAGTTTTGGACGAGTAACTCTGCGCGTTCGTTGTCACCCAGGTTGTTTTGTGAACATACTCTCATTGACTGGACGTTGATTTCCATGGGCAGCATTGCGTCTTGTCCGTATGTTAGCTGAAAATGGGTAACTTTAGTGCTTGTGCGTGGCGACGTTCCATAGGCCCACAAGGCTTTATTCAAACACTCGTGCCAATCTCTGGCGTTTTCGCTTATCATCTTTCTTACAATGTTCTTCAAAATCTTGTTACAGGATTCAGCATGACCATTGGATTGAACGTAATAAGGAGTGTAATTTACTAACTTGACCCCAAATTCGCTAAAAAATTCTTTCACTTGATCTCCATTCAAGAAAGTTCCATGATCCACCATCAGAGTTTGTGGGATCCCAAACCTATAAATGTTATGATCGCGAATGAACTCTATGACATTCTTCTGAGATATCTCTTTTAGAAGTATTGCCTCTACCCATTTGGTGAAAAAATCTGTTGCCACTATAATGAACGTATGTTGCTTGGACGATGGTGGATAAATCTTCCCTATTAAGTCTATCGCCAAACCTCTAAACAGCCATGGCTTAATGATAGGTACCATTTCTCTAGCTGGCGCTCTTTGGATTGGTCCATGTTTTTGACATGCCAAACACCCTTTTGCATATTGGACACACATTTCTCTCATCTTAGGCCAAAAATATCAATTCCTAATAATTAACCACTTCATCCTTTGACCAGTTTGGTGGGCTCCACAAATTCTTTCATATATTTCAGCCATAATTACCTTAACTTCTTGTAAGTTTACACATTTCAACAACACCCCATCTGAGCGTTTCTTAAGCAATTCGTCTTCGATCAATATGTAATTCAATGATCGTAGCCTTATCTTTCTACTATTCTTTTTACTTGGTTCTTTCAAAAACTCTTTTATCTCTACCCTCCAATCCATTGCGTCTCCTTCTTGTATGTAATGAATTCAAATCCCATTTGTCCTCCTTTGTACAATGGGCAATATTGTTCCATATTCACAAATGGGTTCCATATCTAAAAATTTTAAGTAACCTGAGGCCGTTTGGGTTAGTTTGTTCGCTATGTCATTGTACATTCTATTGACATATTGAAGTTCCATTTGGTCGAACTCCTCTAGCAATTCTTGGGCGATTTCATACTGACTCATGACGGAATCACTTTGACATTTAAAATCGCCAGTGAGTTGGTAGATCACCAACTGGGAATCGCCCCTAACAATCACGTTTTTTACTTCCATTTCGATCAGTAACTCTAGACTGACAATCAATGCTTCATATTGGTGCACATTCTATCTAATATGAAGGCGAATTTATAACAAACTCTTAGAGGATTTATTAAGACTATTCCTACCCCTACACCTTTAGAAGTTTTTGATCCGTCGAAATATAAGACCCATTGTTTCAACTCGAATGAGTCTATTTCCAATTTAATTTCTTCGGTTATATCAAGGCACGGGTGATTGGCCAAAAAATTAGTCAATGCTTGATTTTTTACTGCCTTCTGTGGTACATATTGTATTTCAAATTCGGATAATGCCAAAGTCCAAAGGCCTATCTTTTAGTGTAAAATAGGGCTAGAAAATGTGTACTTCACTAGATTCACTTTAGAAATTAGATAAACTGTTACATGCCGTAAATAAGCCCTTAACTTAGTACATGTGAAATATAAAGCGAGACAAAGTTTCTCGATGGCAGAATAATTACATTCGCATTTTGTCAAACTCTACTTAAATAATATATTGCCCTTTTTTCACCAAATTGGTCTTCTTGCGTGATCATTCCAACTATCGATTCTTGTTCAGCCGATATATACACTTTCATTGGCTGTCCTTGGATAGGTGACACCAACACTGGCGAATTTGATAAATACATCTATAGGCTATCAAAAACCTTTTGATGTTCTTTCTTCCAGATGAGTTCGTCCTGGTTTTTCAACTTTAGGAGAGACCAAAAAGCTTTTGTTCACCTTACACAATTAGAGATAAAGCGCCTTAAGAAATTTACTTGACATAGAAATCGTTGCAATTCTTTTTTGTTCCTAGGCGGTTTGGCCTCTAAAATGACCTTTGCTTTATTCTTATCGAGTTCGATTCCCCTTTGGTGCACTAGAAAACCAAGGAAGTTCCCGGCATTGACACCAAATGCACATTTCAAAGGATTCAATTTCAACTTATATTGTCTCATTCACTCAAATGAGCGTTTCAGTTGTTCGAAATGATCTTCCTCTTTAACAGATTTGACCACAATATCATCCACATAGACTTCAACAAATTTACCTATCATGTCATGAAAGATTAGATTCATTGCCCTTTGATAAGTCGCTCCTACATTTTTCAGGTCGAAAGACATAACTATCCATTCGTAACATCCTAAGGCCACTGGGCATCTAAAGGCAGTTTTATGTATGTTTTCTTCAGTTATATATATTTGGTTATACCCTGAATATCCATCCATAAAGGAATATATGACATGTCCGGCAGTGGAATCAACCAAAGAATCTACTGTGGGCATTGGATATTCATCTTTAGGTGTCGCTAAATTCAGATTTCTAAAATCTATGCATACCTTTAATTTGCCATTCTTTTTTAACATTGGCACAATGTTAGATAACCACTCAACATATCTGGTTGTTCTGATGAAGCCTGCTTTTAACAATCGCTCAATTTCCTTCTTAATTTCAGGTAGTACGTTATGAGCGAAACGTCTAGGGACTGTTTATGGGGCCTAAAATTTAATTTAGTTGGCAATCTATATTCCACTAAATTTTTATCTAAACCAGGCATATGTTCATACTTCCAAGCAAAACAATCTTTATATTCTTTTAACAAAACGATTAATGTTGTACTAACCTCTCGACTAAGCATCTGGCTGATAAATATTGGGCGATCCTCTCTTACGTCGCCAATGTTTACTTTGACCAAAGGGTTTTGTGCTTGAGCGTTCCCAAACTTGGTGATCCTCATTACTTCATCGTTCATGTCCCTTGTAGGCACTTCTTCTTCTAAGCAATCCACCTTTTGACCTCTTGGTCAACACTTTGTTACAATTTGAATACGGCAAATTCGTCTTCCAATATTTTCAATGCTGCTTCTTTTTTGATTTTCTCTTGACATTCTTTATTGAAAGCCACTAGTCTGGTTTTAAAGGCCTGGATCTCGACCACATGCTCTTTTGGTTGTCAACTTATCAATGTTCTTTGATCGTTCTTTTGCTAATCACTGGCTCTTCTAGGGTCACTATGTTTGGTCTCATTTGATTGAACATTTCAGCGAGTGCTTCTACCGAAAATGGTTCTTCACTTTGTGCGACGACTTGAGTTTCTTCTCCATCTTGGATTATCCTGACAGGTTCATAATTTCCCTCATACATGAATTTTTCTACCGAGTTAGCTTCTGCAACAAAAGGCCTATGATCTGCCTGGACCACTTCTGTTTTACAGTGGTCATTCCAGAAAACCAAGCATTGATGGAGCGATAATGGTCTACAACGACTTCCGTGGATCCGTCTCGTCCTAGTAGTATATTGTAACTAGTAGGACCATCAATGACAAAGAAAACGGTGGTCCTAGTAGTTGTTCTCACAGTTATATCTAGTGGCATTACTCTCATGGCCGAGGTTGCTCCTCCATTAAAACTTGTGAGAATGACTTCTGTTGGGATCGTGTCATCCTCTGTTTTCGCGAATTTCCTCATCATCCTTAATTGGATAGTATTTATAGCTGCCTCATTATCAATAAGCACTTTCACTACGGGTATGCCATTGACCAAGGCCTTCACATAAAGTGGCCTTAAATGCTTGGTCAGTTTCATGGTGGGTTTTTTGAAGTCGACTTTTTCTGCTGCATCAATTTCTACTTTCAGTTTATCCCCGTCGACTTATACCTTTGTGATACATCAACTTGCAATACTTCGGGTTGAGTACTTGTCCGTGGGGCACTATCTTCATCCTCCAGTATTTTTCAAGCAGTTATCCAGCCTGTTGGGGAAGGCAGTATCCTTGGAGGAGATCCGTATTTCTCATAGCGAGATATCCTTTTCTTCCTCTTTGGTGTTCCATATAGTACGTAGAAATCGAAAGAACGCCCAGATGGTTCTCCCAACAAATCTACTTCACGAACCCTTTCCCGATACAATTGTTTCAGCAAAGTAATGTGCGATACTCCTCTCTTTCTCCTTTCTTCTTCTAGTTCAATTTCTTTTTCAATATCAGTCATACCATCATCCTCTTCGTCTTGTATTTCTTGAGACATCTGACCACCTTCCATTCCAACACACATGTTTCTTCCTCATCTCCTCCTTCTTCCTCCCTTTCATTTTCCTTATTCTTGAATTCATTGGTTAACAGATAATTATTAGCCATGACGGGAGGTAGGGTACCAAACGGATAGTAAGGGGTGGTTCTATATCTTCTTCGTATCTTTTACTTCGATCAAAATTCGACCTTCCAGAAGAACTTTCTGGCATTTCTTCCATTAATTCCCCGGTACCGGTTTCTTCACTATCTTCGAAAGCACTTTGATTAATTATTTCTAGTACTCTTGGCGCTTTAGGACATGGCATTTCTTGTTGCTGCCTCATCATTCGTCCATAATTTCGTTCAAATCATCTTTGCTGAGTCTTGGTCATTTCATTAAAAGGCACAACACGTCTTGCATTATACTGATATGAGTGCCACACATTAGGCTGGCGAGGCTGTGGTCTAAATGATCTCTCATGCTTTGCTGGCCTGAACTGCCTTTCCAAGGGTGGTCCTCTATAGAACGATGTGCATTGCCTCATGTTTGAAACAAACTCAGGGTGATGGTGATTCTGCCATACTTCTGGTTTCTCAGTATTTGCTCTCATTTCTCCTTTACATCGGCACACAAGACATCTTCGTTTTTCATGGGTTCTTTTCCTTTAATACGTTCAAACACGCTGGTATGTGTCTCAGAGTCTTCCTCATCATTGGTAACCAACTTGAATCTTGGCAACTTATTTTTAAGATTAGTCGTCACCATATTCACTTCAAGTGGCTGTGGGAAAGGATTTTCATCCACTTCCATTTTCTTTTTGTCTTCGAACGTGATTCGTCTTGACTCAATAGCGTCCTATAGAACATGACGAAAAATCAAGCAATAATTAGTCATATGTAACCATGCATTATGCCATTTACAATATTTTTTACCCTTAATTTGCTCAGGGCTTGGCAATTTATGTTTGTCGCTCAACTTTATCTGCTTATCCTTATACAGTTTATCGAATATAAGGTCAGCCTTAGTTACATCGAACGAGAACGTTCTGGCCTTTTTGTTTTCTCCTTTTATAGGCTCATCTCTGACTAAATCCCTAGACTTAGCTATTATGAGACAAGTATATGCATCCCCTTTGGTTAGTTCAGCCAAACATATCTCAATTTGATCGTAAAATTCATCACTTATGGTATGAACGCCAAAGTTTGGATCTTTGTAATAAGTCTATTTACTAGAATTTTTTACTTGCTCTTCTTCTCTTATCAAACGTTCGTACCTAATTACATTCGCACTAAGTTGGAATAGGTCAGAGAATTCCCTATTCTGAAACTTTTTCTTTAAATCAAAACTTAAACAGTTTTGAGCAATTTTGACAAATTCCTTCTCAGGCAGGGGCACAAAACATTTACTCCTGGCTGCTTTGAACCTTTGATGAAAACCTTCTGCCTATTCATTTGGCATTTGACGTAAGTTCTCCAAATCGGTCACTGTAACTTCAGATTCTGTTTTATAAAGCTGAGCGTGGAACAACTGCTCTATTTGTTGCCACGTCTGAACGGCATTTGCGGCAAGTTAATAAACCAAGAAAATGCTACTCCTATTAATGAACTAGGGAATAGTCTCATTTTATGGTAATCGATCACTTCACCACTCTGTAGCATGAATCGCCCTATATGCTCTAGAGTAGATACTTCTTCTGAACCAGTGAACAACGAAAATTCGGGCACCTTATACCCCCTAGGCCATGGATATGCTTGATCTACCCAATCAAGATATGGTTTAGTGTAAGTCGGCCTGATGACAGGACGTACCCCAACAGCCATTTGATCTTGTACTATTTCTGTAATTTGATTCCTCAACAAAACATTTGGATCATATAGGACTCCTATGGGTTGGTTTACTTGTTGGTTCACTTGAGGCGGTCTGACGTTTGGTCCTTGATTGGTAGGGAATGTGCCATTGTTCAGACCATTGTACCCATTATATTGAGTATTTACTCCCTCATTAACACGAGGAAAATTATGTCCACCATTCAGGACATTATCTCTTATATTTGGATTACCCCCCAGGTTGGTAGTCACATTAACACCATTTAGATTTGGCGCTCCATTAACCCCCTGATTTGAGGTAGAATGACCGAAAAATGTTTCTAAACCTGGACCTAGGTTCAAACCAGGGGAATTGTGTGGTGAAGTATGTCCCACAATCGTCCTGGTTTGGAAATGACTTCCTATGGGTATTGCTGGTTGACATACTTGGCCTACTAATTTGTTCATAAGATCATTCAAAGTACTTAATTGTTTGGCCATGTTATCATAGTGATCATTTCCATTACGGGTAATTTTTTCCATATTATGGACGTTTCGTAAATTTACATGTTCGACGACATCCTGTGTGAGTTCTCCAAGCAATGCACGCATGGTTTGAGGACTCAACTCTGTCATTGGTTCATAGCGACTGTGACTGCTTGGAGTCTGTCCTTCCGTTTGAGGAGAATGTTGCTGCTCCTCATATCGCTCGATCACAGATTGGACTACTCTGTGACTTGCTGGTGCTATATCAGAACTTTTATGAGGCATAATGTTTTCTTTTTGCATCTTCGAACACCAATTGTCCCACTGGGCGTACCAAATTGTTTCGCGTGGTTACTCACTAATAATTAAAAGAGGATTAGACGATTATGTAAGGGACAAACCTCTTGGAACAAAGTCCTAAAAAGGGGTGTTTATCGAATATGAAGATTACAGTTTGGATACGAACAAGATGCCTCCAAGGGGCGCAAGCACACAAGTACAAGGAGATTAAAGTAATTAAAGTTAATCTAAAAAAAAGTAAATTACATATTCTCTGTTTGAGTGTGAATTTTGTCGAGCTTTCTTCATTGCTTTCCTCTTCCTTTTATACTCCTTGGACGGTTCTCAACCGTTTGGACTCTGCTTGTAACTACCCATTTCTTTCATTGTGGCTGACTGGCCAATAATTACCATTTGTAACTCCTACCACCACGTTTTCTTCATAACCACTTGTCACTAGTTTTCTCAAATCGTGGGATGTAATCGTGATGTACTCAAACCGTCTCAAATCGTGACTTTTTAGATAACAACAGGGTTTAGTCATCGCTAGAATTCTGGGCGATCCAGCAATCTGGGCGACGACTCCTTCGCTCTGGGCGTCCATATGGTATTTTATTCGCTCAACATCTGGGCGTTCTGCAAGATTGGGCGACGGCGTTCCTTTGTTTGTGGGCTTTTTACCCTTTGATTGGGTTTTCATCTTGGATTATCAATTGGGTTTCGCTCTTTGGACCATTTAATTTGGGCTGCACTTTTAGTGTGTCAACACATACTACTTCCGAAATTCATTCATGCCCATTTCCTATTGCACCTTGCTACACTAAGACGATGAATGACAAAAATGGACACATATCAATACATGATTGAACAGTTCGAAAAAAATAACATCCAATCCCACACTACTACGACACTTTGTCACCTCCCTTCCTATCATTGAACTTGACCAAGGAGCATTATTCTTTCCTATTTCCATTTCCATGCCTCGGATAAGTGGATAAAATACTTGTCTGTTATGATATGTCAGTGCCTCAGTTGCAGTTGGCCCTTATGTTTTCTAATCAAACAAAGTCAAATTATTATATTGATGGAAAATTATTTTTTGAAGCACTATAAATGTTTATTTACAACTTCCGTGCATCTTATTATGAGCTTGTTTCATTTTTGTTAAAAAAAATTGTATTTTTGAATATTATATTGATGGAAAATGTACGGTTAAAAAATAAGGAAAATTTTTAAATTTGTGTGTAATATTAGTTTATTGAAGAATGTCTAATTGAAATGGAGTGAAAATACTGTTCAAAAATACTGTTATTAGAGAATGTGACTCACACAAGGATTATATTATTAAATTAAAACCTAATAAATAGGAGGAAAAATTCATTAGTACAATGATTAAAGTGTTGTAAATTTTAAAACACTCTCACAATCTCACACTAATGCGAGAGTGTTGTAAAAGTTACTGACGCTTTAATGTACACCAAGACTTGTTCTAAGTGTGTGTTTGGTAGAGATTTTTTGGGGGAAGAATTGATTTTGAATAGTGATATGATGGAAAATGTGTGGTTGAAAAAGAAGATAAGATTATTGATGTGATAGAAAATATTATTTTATTGAAGAATGTGTGGTTGAAAATGAGAATTGATTTAATGTTGAAAATGAAAATTGATACCAAACATAGGAGTTCTCAGGATTTGGGAGGACAAATGCGTCATGTCACGCCTGGAAAAACCCTTGATATAGCACCGTCATCTCCTGATCACTTATTTCTCTCCCGCCTCCCCCTTCCGCCAACCATGGCTCAACCGGAAACACCAATAAACCCTAATCCTAGCCCGAATCCGAACACTAACACAAGTCTTCTATTAGCACCAGAACCATTTCCAGATCAACCGCCGTCTTCGGCTACGGTGACGTCTGATAATCCAAGCGGTTCCACTACTGCTGTTAATACTAGGAACAATCTAAAGAGGGCTCGCGAAGAGTATACCGAGGTAGATGCTGCGGCAGAGACTTCAACCGATGTTCCGGCACCCAAGCGTCGATTGAAGGCGACGCACGACGTTATATACCGCATCGTGGTGCCTTCGAGACAGATCGGGAAAGTCATAGGAAAAGTGGGGCATCGTATTCAGAAGATTCGCGAAGATACAAAAGCCACTATTAAGATTGCGGATGCCATTTCTGTGCGTAAATATCGTTATCTTGATTGAATATTGTTTTTCATTAGATATCGTGATAATTTTTGTTTTTTATTCTTGATAAATTGGATCCAACAGCTACCTCTTCTGGGGGGAGAAGATGATTTTTATCTCTGACTGCGTATCGCTATTTGTTTCCAATGAAGTCTAAGATATTGATTTAAAAAAAATAAAATTTGAGATAATTTGAGATGTGGAGGTGAGGATGGAAGGGGAATTTGTTTTGTCATTAAATTTATGAATTAGGTAAATACTCTTAAATGGAACTTCGGGGCAAATAAAAAAACGTTCTTAATTGGGAACCTTTTGTTGCTAAGTGTAGAAAAAATATTAAGGTTTAATTTTAAGAGCAAATTGTTGCTGAAAAAGTAAAGTGGAACCTACGGTGTGGAAGGGAAAGAGCATTTTGAATTTCAACATTCCTGTAGTTATAGATTAACCGAGTAAGTATATGCATTTCTAGCAATGATAAAGTTTGAAGTAAAACAGGAGAAAAGGGAAGCTATGAATGAATTATAGTCTATCAGCTGCAGAGAAGTTTTTGTATATAGGAAGATCATTGCATGTTATTTTAGATGATCCCGTTTGCTAGTTAATTAACCTTTGCATGTAAAAGACATTTTTAAAATATAAGATAAGAGTATGATGTGCTACATTCTTGTGTATTGTTTGGCTGAGTAGTATTCTTTAATGGGCTAATGAAGTAAGGTCAAATTTTGGCTTTTATTTGCTTGTGCTGCTGGACATTTTTAACTTCTGTGCTAATACATATTATGTATTATTTCTGCAGTAGATTTTCCTAATGTTTGTTCAATTACCTGATATTAATATGCGATAGTTCAATTTACCTCTAGATTTTGCGTTTTACAGCGACATGAAGAGCGAGTGATCATTATAAGTTCTAAAGATAGTGACAACATATTCTCTGATGCAGAAAATGCTCTTCATCAAATTGTTAGTTTGATCCTCAAGGTAATGTGGTATACTATTATAGTGCTATCGGGTTTGCAGTTGGATCCTTTTAAGTTCTCTTTCATAGTGCGAGTGTTGTTGTCAATGCATTTATATTGTAGCTAGGTATTAGCTAATGTGTGGGTTAATATTTTTATTATTTCTAAGTTTCTTCTTTATCATGTGAGCATCATTTATGTGGGAGGGCGAGAATCAAAGAAACAATGCATGAGTTAATGGTTTTGTAATTCAATGAATATATCATCATGTCTTCCCGTGTTAACAAACAAGTTTATGTTGTGGTTTGGGAACCATAAATAAATTTTCATCTGGGAAGCACTGACAAGCTTGCGGCACTGTCGAGTTGGTGTCCAAATTTGTCACTGGCCGACATGTTTTGAATATGCCAGGTGGCATGTCAAATGTTTTCCTTTAATTTCTTCCTTGAGTACTTACAGTTAAATGAAAAGAAAAATGATAAAGTAACCTAGCCTATCGTTACCTTACATTTTTGATGGCTAAATCGAAAGCCCATGATCTCGCGACAATTGGTGGGTGTCGTCGGCATTTGGCTATTTTCAATTTATCACTTTGAATGGCGCTAATGGCGAAAGAAACCGTAGTTGAAGAACAAAATCGGCTTCTCTGATTTCTTAAGCAGGACACTCCTTTTCTCTCTTGTTAATTGCATGCTTAATTAGGGGACAACCTAGTTGACTAACCTTAATTAAAAGGCCAAGCAGCGTGTTTTACTTGTTAAGTTGAGAAAGCGACTATTCTATTTTAGAAGACAAAGACACACCTAATTATATATCAATCAATTTTTTACATTTTTGAAGGGAAATATCAATCAATTGGGACAGAGTAGATTGATTTAGACTCTTTTTTTCTTGGAAGGATGCAATTTTCCCTTTCTAGCCAGTAAAAGATTTTAAAATTTGTCATTATATGCCTAAGGGCTAAAGCAAACGCTCTTTTTATATTTTGAAATTAGGGCGCCTAACTTTCAATGAATCAATATTTTAGATGTTTTACACTGTATATATATAATTATAAAAGAGGGTTTTAAGAATATTATTTTTATTAACGTGTCAACAGCATGTCGTGCTGGTATTTCCATGCGTTCATGCTTCATAGTGTTTCTCTAAGAGATACTTGTGGATATGTTGAAAACAAACCATTTAAGAACATGCGTATCTAGAAATGATGTTGCCTCACTAAGTTTAGCTGGCTACTCCTCTGCCAGATTATTCCTGGATTAGCGACAACAAACCGGGGAATATTAGTAAGCGTTGGTGGTAAAAACAAATTGCAGAAAGAAATGGTGTGAGACTCAACTGGATCTTTAATCAGAGGAGATTTGGGAACTTGTTTGGTGCATATCACTTGTAAGGATGAAGCATGAATACATGTGCATCATTAGATCAGCTCTCTGTCTCAGTCATGTTGTCCATCAATCTGAATGAAGATTGCATTCATTAACACCTGTTCTTTTACCCTTTTCTTCTGTTTAGAGATCACATTTCAATGTTGTCGTTTGGACATGAGTCTTGCAAGTTTAAATTTGGGAATGTGGAATTGTTTATCAGTTTAGGCTGATAAAGTATATGCTTACCTAATCTATAGGACGACGAGGGAAATGTGGAGGCTGTGAAGGTTGGTGCTGGACACGTGGCGGCTAATACAGTAAGGCTCTTGATTGCTGGTACTCAAGCAGGTGGCTTAATTGGAGTTTCTGGTCAAAATATTGAGAACTTGAGGAATTCTTCTGGAGCAACCATTACAGTCCTTTCTCCAAATCAGTTACCCCCCTGTGCCTCTGCTCACGAGTCAGATCGAGTGGTCCAGGTGAGATCTTAGTTGTTCTCATTGCAAAACAATATTTGGCACATTGTTGATCATACATACAAAAGTGTAATAATGCATCCGTGTCCTTATAAATGATTGTTATTGATGCATAAGATAATGACCTGTATAAACTTTAACTTAGAAAAAAATTATATCAATCACAGGTCTAAATGGACAGATGTGTGTTAGGAAAATAATCTGTGCCATGATCTTAAATTGCGATCCAGAGATGGACATAGTTTTGTGCAGACTCCCTGGTACATTTTTGGATCACTCTTTTCTGATCCCATCTTCTTACACTTTGCCCGTCCTTTTAACTTGCCCTACGAACTGCAATACATACTTTACCTTGCACATCTGGTCCATGTAGTTTTGTGAAGGCATGGGTTCAACTTGGATTCAGGGATGAATCTACTGGGATCGCACTATTATGTGCCTTTCTTTGGGCAAAATTTACAGGCAACAAAATGAAACTTCACTTTTGGGGGATTGAGAGACTTGGAACTTGGGATACTCCTGGTCTTTTAGAGTTCAGGTTCATGACTTGATCTGCTATTGCTAGTTTGAAACAGAAAAACATATCTGCTTAACATTTTGTATATTAACTATATCCAACTGTGTGCAAGTAACTTCTGTATATGAGTGAGGATGGTTTTATTTGACGTGGGAAATTGAGGAACATTTTCTCTTGAGCGAGATACTCCTCTTGATTTAATCTTCATTTTTTGCTTATTCTTTTTTGATCTAATGTTTAAAGATGTGTATGCTTTTTTTTCCAGATGGCAGGAGACGTTCCTGCTGTATTGAGGGCTGTGGTGGAAATTGGATGCCAGCTGAGGTGATAGATTTTGTTTTAGATAAATTTATAATGTTACCTTTGGTTAAAATCTTTGTTTCTGATTCTCACATTGGCTGCAATTTATAGGGACAACCCACCTAAACAAGTAATCTCTATCAGTCCATCTTATAATCCTAAGCCTGGCTTTCCTCGGCCTGCTCAACACTATGTGGATCCTACTTCAGGTTATTACATCATTATTATACCATTTATGTGATTTTTGATTGCTGCAATGTGCTGTTGCGTGTAATCTTAATATATTTCTCATAACGACATCATCTTTAGGACAACCAATCTTGCAGCTGAATATGTAAATCTGGATCTGATGGTTCCTGAAAATCTGGTTGGCGGTTTGATTGGAAGATTTGGTGCAAACATTTCTAGGATCAGGAATGAGTCTGGAGCAACTATCAAGGTTTGTTGATTATTGTTGAAACCTTTTTGGTAGCTTTACAGTAGCTGGATCTCACATTTAAATACCAAGTTTCTTTATGAGCATCAGGCACAATGTGAATGGAGAGTGGGTGGATCTGTAAAGGCTCGAGGCTTTCATTTTCCTGAGTGAAGAGATTGAGAAGGCTATGGGAAGATAGTTGGGGGGCTGGATATTCATTGTAGTTCCCTAAGAAATTAAGGTTTCTGCATTCACACATGCAAAATATTATTCATTATTGAGGAAGTTATTCTATAATAAGCAATAACAATGTTTAAAATGCATGCTTGGTAGTTTAATGATGCTGTTTTGTCCATTGCTGCATTTGGAACTGCACAGGAAATAAGTACAACAATACAAAAATTCCAGTTGCCTCATTAAAATATTCTATGGAAAGTGAATGCCATACTTTCTATCTGACATATCAAGTTCTGATACTTTGGGGCCTTTGGGATAAAAATTAAAGTCAAGTATTCCCTCTGTGATTCTAGACATTTGAAGTTGCAAATTTTGGTTAAGATACATAAAAATAAAGAAAATCTGATACCCTTTCATTTCTTTGTATTTGCTCTTTCATATTCGATTTCTTAA